>PVKA01000535.1:53028-195695 GCA_004027165.1 Ctenomys sociabilis | reverse complement strand
CACAGCCGTCCTCAGCACCAGTGAGGTCCCAAGCTCCTCCAGTGATGAGGAAAGCCGAGTTCCCATCAAGAGAGGCAGTGCAACCCAAGCTTCTCTAGGAGGCCGAGCTGTGCACCATGTCCCCCTCCAGAGCTAGGAAGCAATGCTCAAGATGACTAGAGCTCCTCCAAAGTGAACCATAGCGATGCTCAGTAACGAGTTACCAAGCTCCTCCTTCGACAAGAACAGCCAAATTCATCAGGAAAGCCAGCAGCTTCCAACAGCTTTCTACAGCTTCTCCGAACAGCTTTCCTGACAGCCTCTCCAACAGCTTCTCTAGTTCTGCCTTGTATGCTGCTGGTAATGACCCTCAGGTGGGCCTCCCACACCCAGCACCACGCTAGTTTAATTCAGCTGGGTGTAACACATTGGCCACCAATTAGCAATCTACTACAGTCTACCCCTGGTCAACTTGATCACCATACACATTTGTTAAACTAGTCTCTAGAGCCAGATTTGTGAAAAGTTAACATGTGTTAGACTTATATCAATATTATAATTAATATTCACAATATTTTGCACTTATTTCTGTATTAAAACCAAAATATTCAAAGGGTGACCAAAACTTAAAACACAACATTTTGTACCTTTTAGATTGGTTTTTCTTGTGGCATTGAACATTGGAAGTGTTCAACCTTTTTCATTTGTACAGCTAGAAGTTTGCCTTAGATTCTGGAGGAGACTTTTAGGACTTAAACTTTTCAGCAATTCTGAAACTGTTAGAACTTTAGCAATTCTTAGTGATGGACTAAAATGCCTTTTGCATAAGCAGATGAACATGAGTCCTTATGGTTTGTGTCTAGGTGTCCCCCCAAAGCCTCATGTAGTCATGGGGCAGGCTTCTAGAGTTTGTGATTAATTCATGATCCAATGCTGGGATTACATGTGGCAGGCTCAGTGCAATAGAAGGAAGGGAGACAGAGGCTTGCCTCTGCTCCTCCAGTTTTACTCTCGCTGTTTTGCTGTTTTCCACCATCATGACCTGCTGTCCTCTGCCATGTACCACCCTGCATTAGAACCAGCTGATTGTGGACTGCAACCACCACAAACTGTGAGCTAAATAAACCTTTCCTGCTTTAATTTTGGGTGTCAGGTATTTTGTCCCAGCAAGAAGAGAAAAGTAACTGAGATAGGACTGGCAACAATATTTGCTGAGCTTCTTAGGATGCAATCTCATGGAGGGAACCAGGAGAGTACATGCCTAGAAAGGCCATGGGGATCCTTGCCACTACAAACCTTGTATATGTTACATACCATGCTCTCTGGCTGTTCTCCTGTGCCTTTGACGATAAAATAGTAAACCTAAGTGTATCCTTGAGTTCTCTAGAAAATTAATTAAATTCAAGGAGGGGTCTGCAATTCAGGCTTACAGTCATCTGTTCAGAATCACAGGAAGCCTGGGACTTAAAATTGGTACCTCACTATAGGGGCCAGCACACATGGCTGAGCCCCAAGCTCTGGGATTGGGCCTGGTCTCCAGGCAGATGGAGTCAGATGGATTATGGGATATCTGCTTGTCCATTGAAGAACTTCTTGGTGTGGAGGAAAATAAACCCACACATCTGCTAAGAGAAGGGGCCTATGCTGAGTGTCTGAGCAACAAGAGAAAGCAAGTTCCTCTTTCCTCTAGACTTCTCTATTCTCAACCTGTGAGCCAGTGCTTTCCCTTACCTCCCATAGGTAAAAAGTACAGAAGAACAGAGGAAAGAGACGAGTCCTCCAAATAAACTTTTCTATGAGGAAAAAATACCCCAAATACCAGAAGGGGCAGTCCAGGCCCTAAGACCAGCACTCAATCCAGTCTGGGTAAATTAGCAAAAGCCTGTCTCAAAATAGAAAATAAAATAGGGAAGGGGTTGTAGCTTAATGTTAAGGCCCTCAGCTCAACCCCAAGTACTAAAAATAACAATAATAATTAATTAATTAAAAGCCTCCAATGGTTGGCTTAGTTTGTTAAACTATAAACTACTCAAAATTGTATAATTAATTTTAAGGCAACAATGTATGCCAGGCATAGTGGTACATGACTAAGAGCCTGAGGCAGAAGGATTATTGAGCCCAAGGCCAGCCTGGGCTCCATAGTGAGTAGCTCAGTCTGAACTGCATAGTAAGACCCTGTGTCAAAACCAAAACATTGTACAAAAAAGGCAAAAAGCTAGAAGACCTTGGGCAAGTCTCGAAGACACAAGGACATGTCACTAAATAAGCATCTATTGCTCTTCTGTACACAGGTTGTGACAAATCTTACAGGGGTTATCATTTTAGTCAGTTATGTCTTACTATAATTAACTATAGGAGGCAGGCTAATTATGTTTCTTTGCTTTTCTATTCATTCATCCACCTGTTTATTCATTCAGTATTTGAGCTTGAACGCAAGGCTTAGCACTGATTTATACTCCCTTCCCTTTTTTCTTCATTTTTCAGGTAGGATCTTACTAAATTGCCCATGCTAGACTTGAACTTACGATCCTCCTGCCTCAGCCTCCTAGAGCACCAATGTTACAGGTATGCACGACCACACCTGGGTGAGCTAACATCACTCAGCTCACAGTTCTGTGGGACTCAAGGGCTCATATCCGGTGACGGGCTTCTTGCTGTCGGAATCCAGAAATGGTCGAGGACATCACACGGCAAGAGACAAAATGGCAGGTGTGCATGTGTCTATCTAATCTCTCATCTCCTCTTCCTTTTCCTATTTATTTATTTTGAGATAGAGTCTTGCTGCGTAGTTCAGGCTGATCTTTAACTCACTATGTACCCCAGGCTGGCCTCACATTTATTGTGGCAATCCTCCTGCCTCAGTCTCCCAGGTGCTGGAATCATAGGTGTATGACACTACGGCTGGCTCCCCCTCTTCTTGTAAAGAAAATTGGTCCTGGGGACTCCACCCTAATAACCTTATCTAAGTGTAAATGCCTCTCAAAGCCCCAACCTTTACACACCATAGCTGGATTCAGTTTCCACCCTCTGACTATCTCTCAGTGACGCTGAACTCCGACCCCTATTTAACCACCCAAAGCAGTTACCAACCCCAAATGGGTCCTCAGGAAGATACTTGTACCACAGTTGTGAGAGAGAAGGGACAAACAAGCGGATTATTAACTGCTCTCCCAGTTCCCTCCTTCTGCCCTCTCACCTCGTGGCTACACTTGCCAACCAGAGCAGCAGGTGCAGATCTCTGTGGTCAGGTAGTAGCAGCTGAGACCCCAAGCTGGAAACAGACAGATCACCACAGTGACTTCCTGACAGATAAAAAAAAAAAAAAAGGTGCCCCAAGATGTGACAGGTCAGTGCTAAATGGGTCAAGATCTCAGCTGGACACCCAAGTTCCGGGCATTAGCCCAGCTGGGCCATAGTGATGTGCCCAGGCACCTTATGTCTCTATCTCACCTACTTATCAGGACCAGAGTCTTAGCCCCTGCGGGAAATGTGTAAAAGCTGCAGAAGGGAAAGCGTCACACCATCCACCTGAACAATCTTCAAAGGCAACAACCATACTTTCTGTATCCCCTCCGGTACACTACTTAACTTATCTAATGCACAGATATATATATTAGCGATTATTTGGAACTACATGACCTGAATCTAAAAACAAATCCAGAAACACAGTCCACACAGCGAAGAGAGGATCTGACATCAGGACCATCCCTGGGTGGTGACACAGATGATAGGACATTATCTGAGCTCTTTTCAGCAGCCTCTCCACCCTGTCTCCTTCTGCCCACTTGAAAGCCCACATTCCATTTTCTGCTCTCTATCCCTGGTCCTCTCAAAGGGGAAGGCTTCCTCCAGCATCCAAGCCATGGGGAACCATGTCCTTCCTGCTGGGTACCATGACCTTTGGCACATCACATATAGATTTGGAGTCCTGGGGACACACAAAGTCCCCAGGAAAACCCTTCAGTCTTTTTAAAGCTCTTACACATGCAGCAGGCCAACAAGCACATCCAAGCCCTTCAAGCCAGGCTGGACACCTGCTCCAGGCCAGCAAGCAACTTGCCCACTAGGCTCAGGAAGGAAATCCTGTTCTGGCCACTTGGCCGTTCAGATGCCTTAGTGAAAACCAAGTACACTAAAAGCAATTATCAATGACCAGCACAGGAAAGGGCGAACACACATCACCTAAAAGCAACCAATGAAGACGGGCGGAACTGACACCTGTCCATCCACTAGTCTCTGGCCTGACATGTAACTGTCACACCCAAGTACATAACCACATGGAAACCCAAATGCCAGAGAGGAACCCGACAAGGGTGACTCAGCCACAGGGCTCCATGGAACAAAGTATCTGACATACACAGTTTAGAAGAGGTTTATTGTGACTCATGGTTGCAGAGGTTAGCTGGCTTCAAGGCAGAAAAGGCATAACAGAGGGCGCTGGGTCAGCCAGGAAGCAGAGAGCAGGGGAAGATGCAAAGAGAAAGGAAGGGACCGCAGACATGAAGGCACCCCTCCAAGTCCCGCTCCTAGCAGCCTGCCTCTTCCAACCAGGCCCCACCTCCTCACAACACATTCAGCTACAAATTCATTGATTTATTAATCCACTGATGAGCACTGCCATGAACCAATTTCCTATCTAAAGGTCCATCTCTGAACCGATGAATCTTTCAGGGGATATTTTTGAACCCTCCCAGAACCACATCAAGATTATGCGCCAGCTATCTGGCACCAGAAAAGCAACCCAGCCTACCAGGTTGGCCAGAATTAATAAGAGGCACTACCAGCAGCAGTATGCAGAGCCAAACAGAACCCCTGAGGCGCCAGCTTGGAAATGCTGTTTAGCTGCCAGCCTGCTAGATGGTAAGCGACATAACAACAATAGGCTGAAGGAGAAGGAACAGTCAAGTGAAAGATAGCCCAAAGAGGGCCAGGTGGAGCGTGCTCAAGAGGAAGAAGTAGAATGATCTTTGTGTCCCATAAAAAAGGCAGTCTACAGTTGGGCTTGCTCAATTCCTTCCACTGTGATACGGACAAGATGCCATCCTGGAAGATGTGGCTCCACCCGATTTCTGACTTCTGGCCAGAATGCAACAGGTCACACAGGCTTTCTGTTTCATTTCTCAGTTTGGGTTTTGAACAACTGTCATAATGAGTTGTGGCTGAGAAATTTAGGGAGACATTCTAAATTCTTTTTTCTTTATTTGTCATTTTTTTCTTTTTATGTTTCATGGTTGTTGCTATTTATTTGCTATAGGTACTATCTCTAAGAACTTGCCCGACCAAATTCACACTACATTATTTCCTTAGTTCAGAGGGCAACATGGGCAGTTGAAGGGAAACAACTTGTGTCATCTTATCACAGACAGTGACTATGATAATGGCTCCCAGTTGAACAAATGGCAGAACAGTGAAAGGCATCAGGCTTTCCCACCAGCTTCCACCCAGTGACCGAGAAGAGCAAGATTTTGGTGCTGGAAATTGAACCTACGACCTTGTGCATAGTAAGTGCTCTATTACTAAATTACATCTCCAGCCCTGGGATCAGTTTTCTAACACATATGCATTTGGGAGATACATTCAAACCATAGTAGGTATGTTGGCGAGAAGATGGCCTCAAACACCAAGCCAAGCAGACCTTTCCCTGGCTCCAGAATCAACAAGAGCTCCTTACTGAGTTCTTTGAATGTGAAGAAATCTACATGGAGGATCTCAGAACATTTTTGATGGCTGATTTTTTCTATAACTTTTATTTTTTTTTTTTTTTTTTTTTTTTTTTTTTGCAGAACCTGGATTGAACTCAGGCCCTTACTCTTGCCAGGGAAGCACTTATTCCACTGAGCCATCTCTCCGGCCCCGACTGATTATTTTCAATGCACACTTTGCCATGAACTACAGTCTGTCAGCCCAACTGCACATGTGTCCCTTCCCCCACATTCCTCCTTGAGATCACACTGGTAATCCATCCCCCGTCTTCTCGCCAACATACCTGCTATGGTTTGAATGTATTTCCCAAATTCCTATGTGTTAGAAAACTCTGATCCCACAGCTGGAGATGTAATTTAGTAATAGAGCACTTACTATGCACAAGATCGTAGGTTCAATTTCCAGCACCAAAAGAAAGAAAGCCTTCAACCTCCAGCCCATGCATTGGTGCTGTTTGGAGCCAGGGTCTTGTGGGGCAGGAGTAACTGCTGTAAAATGAAGTTGTGAAGATAGGGTCCTCCTGATCACATTATTGGCCTTTTTTTTTTTTTTTTTTGTAGAACTGGGAATTGAACTCAGGCCCTTGCGCTTGCCAGGGAAGAGCTTATCCTACTGATCCATCTCTCTGGCCCACATTATTGGCTTTAAAAGAGAAAAAAAAATTAAAGTCAGTAGCTTGCTCTACCAAGAGGCCTTTACTATGTTATGAATGGATCAAAAACACCTCCCCAGGTACTGAGCATATGCCAGTACAATGGTCTTACACTTTATCCTACCAAACTGCAATCCAAATGCGTCTATAAATTACTTAACCTCCAGTATTTTAATATAGCAAGAGAAATACACTACAATAGTTATTATTATGGTTTGTGTCTAGCTGTCCCCCCAAAGCCTCATTTAGTCATGGGGTGGAAACTTTTAAAGTTTGAGATCAACTCATGATCCACTGGGATTATGGGTCTTAGTATTGCTGGGATTATGAGTGTGAGTACCACATCCATCCTGGGGCAGATAGCCTGAATGCAGCTTAAGGGAGACAGACTTCCTCTCTGTAGTTATTGTTGCCGCTGCTCCTGTCCTTTTGCTCTCTGCTCTTTGGAGCAGCCATGAAAGCTTGCTCTCTGCCATATGCCACTCTTGGCACCTTGAAGCCAGCTGAGTATGCACTAAAACCTCCAGTCACCGAGAGCTAAATAAACCTTTCCTTCCTTCATTTTGGGTGTCAGGTATTTGTCCCAGCAACTAGAGAAGAGTAACTGAAACAGATATCCATTCCCATCTCCTAGCCCAAACTGATTTCACCAAGGAGCATTTGGTCCCCCTTAACAACTCATCTGTCCCTAGAAAATAAAGTAGTGGCCAGCTAGAACTGGCAGGAGAGCCTGGGAAGCTGGATGGTTCTGGCTAAAGGTTATGTGATTCAATTATAAGGTGACAAAAATCCAAACTTGGCTGTGTAATAGTGACACATATCTATGTATATGTTGAACACTACTGAATCGAATACTCCTTTTTCTGTCCTGGGAATAGGACTCAGGCTCCCTAGCATGTACTCTACCACTGAGCTCAACTCATAGCCCTGAAATAAACATTTGTGGGTATTTGTATAGTATGTAAATTGTGTCAAGAAAAGCTGCTGTTCTGGACTCATCTCCAGGAAATTTTCCCAGACTCATGAATAAGAATTCCATGTCAAACAGCAGAGAAAATAAAATTATTCACTCACTCACTTACTAGTAATTTATTCATCAGTAAACATCTACGATCACCACAAAAGACCGGGTACAGCACTAGTCAGTGACAGCTCGAAGCTGGACTTGAACTATTCAAGTGCTGCACCTCTGGATCCTTAGATTCCCCAAGTCATGCTAACCTTACCACTTTTCCACTTCTTGTTTCTTCCTAGGGTTTAAGGAAGAGGATTTCTTCATCCTTTTTTTTTTTTTTTAACTTTGTGCAGTTAAAATCTATAGCTATGGCTCTGTGTCTCCCTTACCTCCTACCTCTCCAGATTAAATTCTATGGTACACCTGAAAGGTGTTTTTCTCTGTTATAGAGAGATCAACTTGGCGTGGGGGAAATGATAAAGAAAGATGCCATGTTATCCTAATCCTTTGCAGCCCTACAGCCCCAGCCCAGGCCCGGCGTGTGTATGAGACTGTCTGTACACTTGAGGGAACCTTCTTCATCAGACAGGCCTGGTATGAAACTCTGCACCTGAAGTCCCTGCAGAGAGGCTAGGGGCCAGAACCACCCAGCTAATCCAGGAGCAGAACATCTTGTCAGAGGGGCAAAGTGGGTTCACTTACATAGGCTACAGCAGAAAGAAGCTGAACACAGCAACCAGACCCAAGCCAGGCACATCTGGACGAATTCAATCTTGGTAGATCCGGACCCCAGTAAGCTAAGACACTTTGCTAGACCCAGATCTATGAGAGTGTCCTCTGTCTTTCTCTCTTGATCTACAGAGGGGGGAACAGGTAACCAGGTGAACCAGTCTGCCTGGAAGACCCCAGGCACATCAAGGAGAGATAATCAGATAGAACATAGGACAACTCACTTAAATACAAATTAATATCTTCTTAGCTACACAGACATAGTGTTTGCTCTTACTGTCTAACACACAAACCCATTAATTACAAAAGTTTGTCAACTGCTAAATATCACTACCCATTATTAGTGTTCCTAATTGTAGTTCTGTAAATAGAAAACTGTAACTGCCTCAGCCTAATCCTCTGTAAGGACACCAGAGCACAGGCTTTTTCTAAGTAGCATTTCCAAGTCATGTAATATATGAGGACACAGGTGCCAGTTGGGGACACATGAGGACATAATGTCACATTCTAGAGCTCATGCCACCCCCCCCCGTGTGAGAGCATCACAGCATGATGACAGCAAGAGGAAGTGTCAAAGACATTTTCACTTCCATCACTCACGTGACCTCCCAAACACCTGTGGCCCTTTCCATAGAAGAAGGAGGTAGAATGAGGCAGGCAACCTCCAGAGCAAGCCAGTGATGTGAGGCATAAGCTAAGTCTTCTGCCCTGGCTGCTGTGCCCTGCCCTCTAGTGCCTTGAAATACAATTTTGTTCGAGGTTTTGTTTTAGAGGCAGTCTAGACAAATTCCAACGGAGGCAGCACAACAGTGCCAGAAACCAGAATCACACAAATTTAGGTTTACATCTAGAGCTGCCTCTTCTTTTCAGTGCCGGGGATCAAACTCAAGACCTTATACATGTGGCATCAGCACCTTATCACCAAAGCTGCGCATCTGCCTTTCCTGTGTTCACAGTCAGACCTCTGTGTCTGTGCATTCAGCCAGCTGCGGTTGGAAAATATTGAGACAAAACATGTTTCTAAGGGCTGCCCAGATAGCTTGGCAGACTAGAGCACCTGCTTAGGCAGAGCACAGCCACTGAGGTTCGATTCCTGACACATGTGCTGGCCCCACCCCCGGAGCACACTGAGACTGAGATTAAGACTGGACATGGTGGCTCACACCTGTAATCCCAGCGCTTGGGAGGCTGAAAACAGGAGAATCACTATGAGTCAGATCTACATAGTGAGACCCTGTAATGTCTACAGACCATGTACTAAACACATTAAAATTTTTTAAAAAATGTTTCTACACTGAACATGTACAGACTTTTTTCTTGTGATTACTGTATTCCCTAAGTAATGCAGCAGAACTACATAGAAAGCATTATGTTATATTAGGTATTATAAGTAACCTAGAGATGATTTAGCATATACAGAGGGATATGTGTTAGCTATATGCAAGTATTAAATCATCATTCTATATAAGGGACTTAGCATTCACAAGAAATCTCAAAACCAACCCCCAGTGGATATTACAGGATGACTATATACATTCTTCTCTACTTTTTTTGAACAAAGAAATCTTTTATTTTCCAAAACAAAAACTTTCTAAATGCACATATTCTTCTAATTCAATAGGGCACCATTAATTTTTTTTTTAATAAAACCTGCTTCAAACTGCACCTGGGAGGTGAAAAATTCTTCCTGATTTTAAGACTGTGGTGCCTACTAAAACAGAAATAAAGTTTCTTCCACCACTCTTAAATAATTCTCAAAAAAAATTAAAGAAAATATTCCTCAATCCCAAGAGCCTTAAATCTAATCACATGCACCCCATCCTAACCTTACCCAGAAACTGGAGACTCTTTTCCTTATACATAGCAGTATACATAGTAGACATAGCAAAATCTTGAGGCCAAAACAAGATTTCTTTGTGTTTCTCATTCGTGAGGAAAAGCTGACAAGCTTGTGTGTGTGTGTGGGTGTGGGTGTGTGTGTGTGTGTGTGTGAACGCAGGCCCTCAAACTTGCCAAGCAAGCACTCTACCACTGATCTACATCCCTGAGTTTATTTTATGACAAGGTGTTGCTAAACTAATCAGGCTGACTTTCCACTTTCAGTCCTCCTGCCTCAGCCTGAAGAATAGATGGGATTACAGGTGTATGCCATCACACCCACTGGCAAAGATCAGCTCCCACCAAACTTGGCCTTTCCTTCTACTTCACAAGGAAGGCAGTAGGTTGAAGAGCCAGAACTGAAAGAATTATTATCCCCAAGTCAACAAAAGTCTCAGAACAAAACTGTACAATCTGCACTAGACGGGACAACCATGCCCCATGATTACACACAGAACAGAGAGCTCCTGGAAGGCTCAGCAGGCTCATCTTCTGCAGCACGAGCCCTGCTCCTCAGTGGACTCTGAACAGCACATGGGCACCCATCCTGACTCTCGCCCATGTTGCTCCTCTTAGCCCATATCATACCCCTGACACCATTTCATTCCTGCTTTCTTCTATCTATCTGCATTTGACTTTCTCTACTTCTGAAGGATTCTCTCCCCTGACATTTGCTGGTATAAGACCAAGCTTACAGGAACATGCCATACATACTAGTTGAGTTGAAATAGACGAAATTGAACAGATGGGATGAAGTGGTCCATGGCTCAGCTACTGACAAGACCATAGATCTGGTAAGGGTCACAGCCGTGGTAAATGGGTAAATGGGCAGGGTATATGTTATCTACGAGCCAGTGACACCCCCCACACACACACACACACATAGGCAGGCACTAGCTCCCAACTCTGGGGTGCAGCACCCCCACAAGCAATGCTCCACTGTAGAAAGTGAGCCCCCACTGCCACCCAGATGGCATATTTACCTAGCAAATCAGTAGCTGGCACAATGCCCTGTGCTATGGAAATACATCTTTGATGTGCTGGGGAACCAGACTCAGTGTGAACGCTCTGGACGTGGGCCCGGGCCCGTTGAGGGCAGCCCGGTGTGGCCAAACAATAAAAACTGAAATGGAGTTCAGAATGGACCCAAGGGGAGGCCCCGCTTCCCTAGTTTCAACCGCACAACAGGAATCAGGAGCACCTAAGTTCTTGTGTGGGTGAGATTTGGAGCTAAGTGGGAACGTGCTCAGCGAAGTGGCCCACACATAACAGGGGCTCAGTAAACAGTAGCTCCTGTTGTTATTACTCATTTTGCTGTGAGAATTAAAGGAGATGGAATGCAACGTGAAGCCCTGGGCTAGAGTGTCACAGAATATAAAGTCCCTAACCCTGGGCTGGGGTAAATCCACTAGCCTTGTTGCCCTGCACTGAGACAGGCACCTGCTTGTGTCCGGAAGTTTCCGCCAGCACCGGGATGCGCAGGGGCCCTGGATGGCTCTGGGAGGGGCGAGGGGCAGGGGAAGAAGGCAGGGCCGCTAGAACTTACCTGCTTTCACTGCAATCTTTCCGCTCCCTCACCCTCAGCCACTTGCGGAGGAGGAAGCGCTTGCGGCGAGGGGAAGCGCTGGGCGTGGAGCAGTTGGACCATGGGGTGTCCTCGTCGCTGGAGGGCGTAATCTCGATGGACGGCAGCTGCAGGAACTCCTTGCTAGGGGCCAAGACTCCGGGCAGGTCCTGGGCCAAGCTGGCTTCCAGACTCTGCTCCTGCACGTTCTTCATGCGGCGCATCTTGAAGCGCCGGCGGCGGAGTGTGGGGGTCGACGAGCTGGACCACACCGGGCCCTCGGGCGCGCCCAGCGGCTCGGGCACCTGCAGGGCGGGCGGCTGCAGGTTCTCCATCATGTTGGCGGCCGGCATCGGGCTTGGTGGCCGCCTCGCTCGTGCGTCCTGCTCGCTGCTCCCACCCCGGCCCCGCGCCTCACGCTCCGTCCCCTCTCACGTTAAGAAGCTCGAGCGGCCAGGGGAGCGAGTTCTTTCCCGGCGAGCCCCCGCAAGGAGGGGACGCTAGGGCGCGCGGCCGCCCGGAGTATAACTTTTCGGAGCGCGCGTCCTCCGGCCGAGCGTGCGCCGCGGGCAAGGCGACCCGGGCACGGCGGGGCCGCCCGCCACCCCGGCCGCCTCCTGGGGCTCCCTGCCCGCGCTTGTTTGTCTTCCGCTGCGCTCCCTCGCTCAGCTCGCTGGCGTCTCTGCCTTAGCGGAACTCGGCAGCCCGGGGCCCCAGGGGGCGGCTCGGCAAACTCTCAGAGGTTTGCGATCGGCAGACCCGGTTGGGGAGCTGGCTTGGCGCTGCAGGGAGTAAGAGAGCAAGAGGTAGAGGCAATGGTAGGAAAGAGAAGGAAGGAACAAGAAACGAAGCGAGACACTGGATAAAAACAGATGAGGAGGGGGTTAGCGAAGGGGCGGTTGGCTATCCCGGGAAGGCTGGCATGGGCGGCGACAGCCCTGTAACTGTAAACGGAATCCCTTGGGGAGGGACTCTGCCTCGGAGTTAGGGCTGCTCCAATCAGCCTAATGAAACAGGAGCACAAACCGAACTTTCTCAGAGCAGTGATTGGCCAGCCCGCTCTCATTAGCGAGCTGCTTGCTTTTTTTTCTTTTTTCTTTTCTTTTTTTTTTTTTTTTTTTTTTTTTCTTCTTCCACCCTGGAGGAGGGGAATCAATGAATTCAATTCTCACTCTCTTGGGCCACCCAAGATACCGACTGGGTCGAGGGAAAACTAGAAGGCTTTTCAGCGGAATCTCTTCTCCTAAGAAAGGTGCCTTCTTTTGAGTTATCGGGGAACCAGACGTGGACACGGGGAGACTGGACACAGTCTGTAGGAGAAAGCAAGATTCCCAAAGGCTGCTTCCAAAATGACATGGTAAGAAGCAAGGACAGTTTAATGGCATGAGCAGAGGACGCCAGACACGACACACCAAGGAAAAACACATGACAGCACCAAAGGACGTAGGACACACAGCCCCAGGCAGGAACAAAGACGGAACCCTGTACATTTGTGAGTGACCCTGCCAGTACCCCAGTCCACCTCCGTAAAGAATAACATGAAAGGACTGTGAACAGCAAGGCCACCCAGCAAGGAGAATCCCAGGAGGGCAAATGCAACCCGTTTACATTCTGGGTGCTGCCTCCATTCTCCTCAGCCTATCAGAGGTATACACTAGGTCACAGAGTCTAGGATGAACCCAGGTCATAAAACCTAGAAACTGGGGAAGCCCAGGTCCTGCCCCAAGATGTGCTGAGTCACGTCCTTCTAGTCCTAGGTATCACCTGAAGGGATGGGACCTTACAGGGAGAAGCCCTCTGTTGGCTGGGTCTCTGTTGGCCACCCAGATTTAAGAGCAGAAGGTGCGGCATCCTTTCCCCCTGCCCCCAGGAGGACATTTGCCTCTTCTCTACAAACAAGTCATGAGGCACCCCGAAGGCTATGCCATGGTGCCCACAATCCAACCCACCCTCTTCTCTGTCCTCTTCCTGAGTCCAGTTTCTTCCATCGGGAAGCTGACACCCAGCTTCTGTGCCAGGATAAGGGTCACATTTCACAAGTGTCCTACAGCAGAGAGGAAAACACTCCGATAGTCCACAAGAATTCACTGCAGGTAGCAATATATCATGGGTGACAGCTGACCACAACCCGACCATGCTCTGCAATGGCTCAGGCAGGCAACCCCAGACATCTTGGTATTATATGACCTCACAGAGGCTATGAATTAAGGAAGTATGTTTTGCTCAAGAAAAGAGACTGTGGCAGCAAAGCCAAGGCCAGGTCCACCCTTAAGTGACCCCTCCCCCCTTCCCCTTTCCTACTCTTCACATCAGCCACTGACTCTTCAGGATGATCAAGCGCTGCTCTATTTTAACGCCTGGTTGTAGCATGAAAAGGAAAAAAGCCCTGGCAGGAGCAGGAGAACTCCCCCGGCTCCTGCAACATGAGGAGCCTTGCTGGAACTTCAGACTTCAGGGTCTGGAACTGAGTCAGTGTTCTCCACGGTTTGTTCCTAGCCTTGATTCTCTTCCTCCATGTACTCAGACAACTTCTCCGTTCAAGGAAGCTGCCTGCCACAGGGGCTGCTGGAGTAGGAGAGCAGAATCTTAGGTGTTTACAGGAATAAAAAAGAAGGATATCCACTTGGAGCCCAAAAAATTATAAATGAAGAGTTACACAACAGAAGCTAGAGGACTTTGTAGGTTTTTTTTGTTTGTTTATTTTGTTTTGTTTTTTGTTTAAGAATGAGGATGAGGGGCTGGAGAGATGGCTCAGTGGATTAAGTGCTTTTCTGGCAAGTGCAAGGGCCTGAGTTCAATCTCCAGCTCTGCCAAAAAAAAAGAAAAGATGAATAAAGCCTGAACCTCTGTTATGGTTTGTGTCTAGTTGTCCCCCCAAAGCCTCATTTAGTCATGGGGTGGAAACTTCTAGAGTTTGAGATTAATTCATGATCCACTGGAATTATAGGTCTTAGTACTGCTGGGATTATGGGTGCGAGTACTACACCCATCCTGGGGCAGATAGCCTGAATGCAACTTAAGGGAGACAGACTTCCTCTCTGTAGTCACTGTTGCTGCTGCTCCTCCCTTTTGCTCTCTGCTCTTTGGAGCTGCCATGAAAGCTTGCTCTCTGCCATGTGCCACTCTGCCTTAGAGCCAGCTGAGCATGGACTGAAATGTCCAGTAACTGGGAGCTAAATAAACCTTTTCTTCCTTCATTTTGGGTGTCAACTATTTTTTCCAGCAATGAAAGAAGAGCATTTGAGACAACCTTTTAACCTTTGTCGTGGACCCTCTGAATTCAACTGTACACTGTTCCAAAGGAAAAGCCCTAACAGTTCCTGCTTCCCACACAGGTCAACCAGTTATCCCACTCTCAATAGCTTCTAGACCTACAATTCTATAAGATTTAATTTAAGCCTTGGACACTGCAGCAATAAAGAATGACTACTTTTCACTTGGTCTGTGGACAATCCTCCTCCAAACCAAATATGGGTCTCACTTGATCCAGGAGAAAATCCCTGGAGCACTGCTCCCTGCTAACACTGTCCTGTCCTGGTTCACTTTCACCTGCAGTCTGTTCTTGCCTTCAAACCAAACCTTTTGGTTCATTAACACCCTAATCAAAACAGGTCCCCAGCCCCTCCAGCCATTGCTGTGACACTATAATAATGACATGGCACCACTTGGAAATATAGGGCATCCTTCAACTCTGAGCCACCATCTTATCAATTCTTTGAGGAAAAGCCATTTCTCAGCCGGGCGTGGTGGCGCATGCCTGTAATCCCAGCACTCGGGAGGCTGAGGCAGGAGGATTGTTGTGAGTTCGAGACCAGCCTGAGCTACAAAGTGAGCTTAAGGCCAGCCTGAGCTGCATTGCGAGACCCTGTCTCAAAAAGACAAAAAAAAAAAAAAAAAAAAAAAAAAAAAAAAAAAAAAAAAAAAAAAAAAAAAAAAAAAAAAGAAAAGCCATTTCTCCTTCCTTTCAGTACCTTTAGTATCCTCTACTTCTTATTGGTATGTGAACTTTGTTCCTCTTCCAAGGGCTTTCATATATCATACTGTGTCTTTCTAGCAACCCTGGGAATGAGTTAGGTCAGAAGTTATTACTTTCATTTTACCATGATGAAAGCAAGACAGAAAAACACAGTAATTTATCCAAGGTCATCAATAAATGACAATGACTCATCAATGTCTAGGCCATAATTGAAGCAAGGCCTTCTGAAACCAGTGGCAAGGCCACCAAAGTCACATTAAATGCATCAGCTCTGGAAAGCAACTCTTGTAGAGCACCAGAATTTTATTAGCCTTGGCTTTGGTTGGGTACATCATGAAATTACATGTAGCTATATCAGCAGTTGTTTTACAGGCAGAGAAATGGAAGTGTAAGGTTTGGGGAAATCACTTCCTAAAGCAGCTAGTACCAAGGTGGCTGGACCAAAGAAATTCCACGATTCTCTTCCAGAACCTCAGCCACTGCATTCCCTCACCAAGTCTCTTCCATGTCCAAACTTGGCTCTCCGGGCTACACAGTTCCCTGTGAAGTTGCCCTCACCATGAGGGGCCTCCTTTCTTTGCAGAAGGTGGCCAGAAGGATCCAGCTCCCACCCCATCCCACAGCCAGGCCTCTCACTTTAACTGAAAGGAGCTCAGATTACCAAGCAACTGTTGTTTATTCTTGGTTGCATAGGCTCATTTTCCTAATGATACCCAGCACCTGTCTGTTGCTTCTGGAGACCCAAAAATGACGTAGTTGTCATCATGCATTTGAAATTTTCAGGAGAAAATGTAAGTGAAAAACAGTAGCTTTGAGGTTGACTTTCTCCACAATCCACACGTAAGCAAGTGAGCTACAAAGACCAGCACCCACTGATCCCATTCCATCTGCTCTGGAGGCCACAGACATGCACCTCTGGAGAACACTAGGGCTGCAAGACAGTCTCTCTCCCACCCAGAGCAGCAAAGCTCAGGGATGAGCCCAGCTTCACAGGAAAGAAGAAGGTTCTGGGTATTGGGGAATGGACTGTGTGGCCTGCTGGGAAGTTGGGAAGTGAGAAATACCACGATGCTGTGAAAACAAAGCCAGACCTCCTCGGCTGTCTTTTTGTCATCCAACACATGGAAGTGGGGTGCATGTAGAGCTCAGCGTAAGGAGCTCAGGTTCAGTGGTAAGCATCCACAGTAAAGCATATTAAGGACAGGAATTCTGACCAAGTTTGGCCACAGAATGTTCTCCTCTGTGGATCTCTACACGTGACAAGAGCCTGGTTAGAGATAGAAGGAAAGATTGTCTCTCAAAGAGGCAGACATCCTACCATTGTGGGTCTCTAAGGTCTAGATTATTTCTTCAGTAAAAGCGACTCACTTATGCCTAAAACAAAGTTAATCAGATGTGCTCATCGCCAGCTTCAGGAATTTGATCACTGGATGCTGAACACCTCCCTGAGACCGACTCACAGCTCTATGTCTTGCATAACAAACTAGAAATACACGGATCAATTAGTCACTAAATGGTGAAGAGGCCGGGAAATAGGGACAGAGGATAGGAGGACACGTGAAGAAATAAGAGAAAATAGTTTACACCCCATTCCCAGGATCTCCTGTTCCTTTCCTACCTCTCCCTTCATCTCCCCAGAAAGAAGCTATATATTTAAGAAGTGTTAGGGCTGGGGAGTTAGCTCAGTGGCATAAGTGCCTGCCTTTTAAGCACAAGGTCCTGTGTTCAGTCCCCAGTACCAATAAATAAATAAAAATAGGAATTGTTCTTGGGTGTTGTGGTATATGCTTGTGATCCCTGCTACTCTGGAGAATGAGGCAGAGATCATAACCATAGGCAAAAGAACAAGACACTGTCTCAAAATAAAATAAAAGTGGAGACTAGGAAGATAGCTCAGTGGCATAGGCGCCTTTCTGGCAAGCACAAGGTCTGGAGTTCAATCTATAACACCATAAATTAATTAATTAATTAATTTAATTAAAATAGCTGAGGATGTAGCTCAGTGATGTACCACCCTCAGCTTTAGCCCCAGTATCATAAGAAAAAGAAAAGAAAAGAACCAGTAAAAGGAAATTGCACTGAATTTGTGTGGTTAGAAGGTGGGGTAGGAGGTCAATGCTGGCCTTCAAAGAATTCAGATGAAGACACAGTTGCCCAGTGACCACATCCAGCTTCTTCTCTTTGAAGATAAAGGGGAAAGTGCAGGGAGACCTTGATGGAAACTCAGTTCCCAAGAAGGAGCCTGGGGACTGCTCTCGCCTTGGGAGACTTTACAGAGTCAGCAGTGGCTGCCTCCACCCACCTGGCCTTCCCAAGAGCAGGGTGAGCCGTGACATCACCTCACCTTGGGAGAACCACGTCACTAGATAAGCCCTCCTGGTTGCATAGCTCTCAAAAGGCTTAGGATTCAGAGAACATTTGCATAGCATTTGGCTGCCCTTGTTCTTAA
The DNA here is from genome assembly GCA_004027165.1 of Ctenomys sociabilis. Classification (NCBI taxonomy): domain Eukaryota; kingdom Metazoa; phylum Chordata; class Mammalia; order Rodentia; family Ctenomyidae; genus Ctenomys; species Ctenomys sociabilis. The sequence continues at coordinate 177,810 of PVKA01000535.1, read as the reverse complement.
TGCTAGATTTTTTTTTTTTTTTAAAGAAAGGCTTTTGGACCAGGGAGATAGCTCAGTAGAATAAGTGCCTGCCTAGCAAACACAGGGCCCCGACTTCAATCCCTGGTACTATAAAAAATAAAATAAAATAAAATCACATGTCTAGATAGGCTCTTGCTGCATACTACAGGCTGTCCTCAAACTCATGGCAATCTTCCTGCCTCAGCTACCTGAATTCTGGGATTATAGGTGTGCACCACCACATGCAGGTTTGATATTAGATCTAAGATCACCAGCTCTTGTCCTCCAGCCCTTCCTTGTGAGGACAACTTTGTGCAAAGCAGAAGTTAGAAAGATTTCCTGAGCTCACTGCATCCCCCTTGGCTGCTTATCCCCTACTCTAGCTGTTCAGTTGCATCCCTCAGAAGCACCACAGAATACACAAGTGTGTGGTCCAGGGATTAAGTGCACATATCAAAATTACACTGGCAGAGCCTTGCATCTCTTTCCCTTCCTTCCTGTGCATTGCATGACTCCATTTCCATATCTGTGAGGCCAAGATCTTGAACATCTGAGTGTCTGTGAATATTAGACCCCTGTTAGCCACCAAGAAAGGGTGAATGCTCCAAAAACACTAGTTTGTGTTTCATGGAAATACGTCTTCATTATTATACCCTTGTTAGGAAGCAGGGCTATTCGTGTTCGCTTTCAATTCAGATTAATTTTATTAGTAGTTGTGCAGCAGCACATGGATCCTAACGCAGGCACACCAGAGACCTAGCAAGATAAAAAAAAAAAAAAAAGAGAGACAGTTTGTGCATCTGAGTACACAGCCTCGCAAGATAAGGTCTTAGTGTCAAATATAAGTACAAGTGAGAGGGAAGTGGAAAGATTGATAATTTTTTGTAAGTTTTTTTTTTTTTTTTTTTACTTTGGTGGAACTGGGGATTGAACTCAGGCCTTTGAGCTTGCCAGGCAAGTACTTATTCTACTGAGCCATCCCCCTGGCCCCAAGATTGATAAATTTTAATCAGAAGGAAAGAGATTGTGCAGATGCCATGGAGGGATTAGCACCAAAGTTAAAACTTAACCTGTACATTTCAGGACAAGAGTAAGGCTATGATTATTCTTAAGGCATGAAGGACTAAAGACCCAGCATTTCTGAAAATAAGGAAAGATAAATCAGCATATGAAAGGGGATAATAGGAGATGAAGGGACAAATATGGGGTGGGAATTTGGAAGTTTAGATTTTTTTCCTCTAATAAAGGAATGCTGTTCCTTTATTAGTTTTTTTATTGTTGTTTTTTGTTTTATTTTTGGTATTTTAGGGAAGGGTCTACAGGGTGTTCAGGGTCTCACGACTAGATCAGACTCATAGTGATCCACCTGTTTATAGCCTCCCAAGAGCTGGGATTACAGGCACATGCCAGTTTCAATTGCTGTCTCAGCGCGCCCTGGGGGCAGGGCTGGCAAGAAGGCCTGGGAATGAATCCCTGGCCCCTGAGCTTTTAACCCACTGAGCTATTTGCTGGCCCTCAAGTTGGTTTTTGTTTTTGCTTTTGCTTTCTTGGTGGAGTTGGGGGGGTGTAGGAGTAGGTGATATTATGGATCTGTACATAGGAAATATCGATTCTGGTGACATATGTCCTAGACAAACAAAAGTGAGAAGCAAAAAGATTGACTTAGAGACTATTAGCCATGTCAATATTTTTAGAATATTGATCCTCAAAAATGCAAATACTAAGCTAGACTAGTGGTGCATACCTGTAATGCCAGGACTTGGGAGGCTGAGGCAGGAGGATCTCTGTGAGTTTGACACCTGCTTGGGCTACAAAGTGAGCTTAAGGCCAGCCCCAATTTTTTTTTTTTTAAAGAAGTGCAAATACTCAAGGTAAGAGATGAAGAAAGTCTGAAACAGGGCAGGAGAAAATGGTGAAATGAGATAAGATGAGGTAAATGAGACCCTGATAGAGATTTGCTCAGAGAGGCAAACTAGAAGGAAACCACAGATAAAGGATGATTTAAAAGCCAAAAGAGAAAGCAGACAGCCCGTCTGCCTGGCTACCATAGCCAAGCCCTGCCTCAAGTGCTTCCCTCCCAGATTTCCATCCAATTCTCCTAACAACCCAGAGACATTGATGTCAGCAGCCCATTTTAGAATGATGAGAGATTTACAAGGGGACTCGCACAAGTTCATATAGCTGGTGAGTGGAAGATGGATGTGACTATAAACCAGGCTCTCTCTACTTTAAAACTCATGCCTTTCAATCAAACTGCATTTCAAAAATATTAATTACTCCAAATGCTATATAAGGTCAAGCAGGGGGAAGACTGAGATAATTCCATTATATTTTGTAATCAGACAATTGATAATCCCTGAGACAACCTCAGTAAAGTAATAATAAGAAGAAAATAAAAAAGGACTGCTATAGGTTAAAGAATAAGTGGGGAATAAATAAATAGGGGCTGCTAGATTAGATTGCTCCTTGCATAAACTGAACAGTGAAAGAGGGAGGGAGACATCCTCTATTCACAAGTAGTTGTTGAGCATCTTCTGCGTGTAAAACAGTCTTCCAGGGTTTAGAATTACATTGTGAAGAGGAAGGAGGAGGTGGGGAAGAAAGGGGATAGAAGAGAAGAAGGAGAGAGAACAGAGAGGAGAGGAGATGGGTGGAGAGAGGAAGAAAAGAGGGGAGGGGAGGGGGGGGAATCCAGTCAAAGGAACATTCTGTGGCTGAGAATGAGAATTTGTGGGATTTTTTCCCTTCTACTTGTGTGTGTATTTTATTATTAGTGGATGTTTTCTTCAGGGGAACAAAATGTAACTGTATGATTATGCCATTTAAAGTGAGGCTCTGCCTATACCTGCTAGGCAAATTGAAGCTTGGTAGCTTGGTAGGGTACCTGATAATCAGTAAATCAATCAAAACACTTTTAATATTTCCAGACACTAAGTGTACTTGTAATACTGGGTACTATAAAGAGTTTCTGAAAAGTGCACCAAAACTATTCATTTCTCCTATGAAATAGTCTGGAACACCTTTCCTCCATGGCTCTGATCTCAGCTGCTCCAGATATGGACAAAGCGAGGGAGGAGCAGAAAATTAGTCCAACAGGTACAAAAACCAGGGCAATTACAGGTGAGAAAGATTCTGATTCAAAGAACTACACAGGAAATAGAGCCTCCTTAAGGTTTGAAGGTTAGCAGAGGAGTTTCCCAAGGATCCCGAGGGCCCATGTTTCTACTGGGTAAGCCATAAGTTCAACAGTACTGGGGCGTACAGGAGAACTCGGTGCATTGCTGGATTCACTAAGCATACAGTTTGCCTGAAGCATAAAGCACATTCAGATGGGTAAGAACAGGGGGGAGGATCTCAGCTCTACTATAAATCTCCCTTCACTGATAGGCTCAGCCTCTGTCTACTGAGCATGCTGTCTCTTCTGGGTGCTAGAAAGCAAGGGAGCAAGTAAATTTGAGCTCTTCAGGAGTTTATACTCCAGCAATTACAGAATTCAAGAACAGTGGAACAGAAATTCAAATGTTACCAGGGCCAGGGAGACGGCTCAGTGGAATAAGTGTTTCCCTGGCAAGTGCAAGAGCCTGAGTTCAATCCCCGGTTCCACAAAAAATAAAAATAAAAAAAGAAAGAAAGAAGTTCAAAAGTTGGATTCAACCATTACATGTTTTGGTTTTGAATCAGACTGGTTGATATGTAGCCCAGGCCAGCCTTGAACCTGTGATCCTCCTGCCTCAGCTTTTCAAGTGCTATGATTACCACGTGTGCCATCATGCCTGGAGAATGTTTGCATATATATATATATATATATATATATATATATATATATATATATATATATATATATATATTCTCTTTCGTAAAATTACAAACACAAAATTACCACACAGGGAAGATCATTTTACTAAAACCACATATCAAGAAAGCAGAGCTTCATGGCTGATAAGGAGCTTTGCATAAAGACAAAGACTATCAGAACTGGGACCCTAATTTATTTACAGAGAAGCCTCACATGCTGGAAGAAATGATTTCTTTTAAGCAATAAACCCACTAACTTAGGCTTTTCTTGGTAGAAGCACAGACTGGTCACCACCCCTCAGAAAACAGGAACGCCTTTTGCAGACAAATGAACCATGATCCAGAGAACTGAAGATGCTCACCAGCATGCTCCAGCAGCTTCTAAGGATGAGCAGCACTGTGATAGCTTCTTACCCGAGAGCAGAATGCCAAAATCATAAAAGTAAAACTGGAAACAGGCACCTGCCTTGTTGTGATGGGCTGTCACTGTACATGGACCACACGCCAGGGATTTTTGCCTTTCCATAGCATGTTAAGCAAAAAAAATTGAATTGGTTTGCTATGACAATGGAAAGAGATAAAGAAGTCTACATTCAGGGTCGGGAGATGGCTCAGTAGAGTAAGTGCTTCCCTAGTGAGCACAGGGCCTGAGTTCAATCCCCAGTTCTGCCAAAAAAAAAAAAAAAAGTCTGGTTTCTAAGGAGTTTTTCCATTTGTGGTCCCTGTGGTTCCACCCTGGACAACCATTTGTACTGTACCCTTGTCTTACTCTTACTTCATGTAGTGCATCTAGAGAGAACAATTGTAGATAACTCCTTCTTATGTAGTTCTGCATTTCACAGGAGCTCTTACCTGTCAGGTGTTCTTGTTTTTGAGGAAGTGTCTTTGCACTGTCTCCAGTGGCACCCTGCCCCAGAGCTGTCCCATGCCTGTATGTACCTGCCACCCCTCTCCTTGGAGCTAAAACCAGCCCACCCGCAATCCATCTCCAGTCAGGAGCTGCATGGCATCTCACATCCTCTGAAATCAAGATCTGGGAATCAGCTAAGGTAGGTGGTTTATAGGGGCTCTGTTGTTCTCAGGATCTATGAGCTGGAAAGGGCTGTTCTCAGCATTCCTGGGGAGTGAGCATGCAGATCTGAGCCAGGAGTGGTGGAGCATATCTATTGCACCAGCTATTTTGGGGGCAGGAAGATCACTTCAGACCAGGAATTTCAGACTACTCTGGGCAATTTAGCAACAGACCATGTCTCTAAACATGAAGGAAAAAAAGAAGGAAAATGTTATGGTTCGTGTCCAGATCTCCCATCATTCATTCAACTTCTATGAGTGCATTCTATCTTTGAAGTACTAGAAAGCAAGGGAACCTATTAGTAAATTTGGGCTTTGGAGGAGTTCGTGCTCTAATGAGCACAGAATCACATAGTGTGTGGTGCTGGGATCGAGGGTGTGTGATTACTAAATCAGTCCCCTGGCTGGCTTGGCATAATTCTGGGTGTGGATTATTCGAAGGCCCTCCCTGAGTGGGAGTGCTCCCTGCCCTAAGTGTAAGTAGCCCAGACAGAGTATAAGGGACACAAAGAAGTCTCTTGTCACTTGCTGCTTTTGCACAGCTTTCCTGCCTTCAGCCTACTGTGGGCTGTTTCTCCTCTGCAATGCCTCTGTGCCTTGGGGCCAGGCTCCTATGAGCACTGTGTGCTACAACAGGCCTCTCCTGCTTTAACTTCAGGTTTCAGGTATTTTGGTCTCAGCACTGAGAAAGTTACTAAGATAGGAGAGAAGGAAGGAAGGAAAAAAAAGGGAAGGAAGGAAGGAAGGAGGAGGGAGGGAGGGATGGAAGTAGGGGAAACAAAAGGAGGGAGGGAAGAGCTAGAGACACAAAGAGAGAGAAACTGAGAGAGAGGGAGCTAGGCTCAGTGGTATAGTACAGACTTATAATCCCAACAATTGGAGACTGAAGTAGGAGGATGGAGAGCTCAAGTCCAACCTGAACTATACACCCCCCCCAAAAAAAAAACCCTCAAATATAGAATGAAAATACAGATTTTTTTTAAAGTCTGGAATAACCCTTTATATAAACCAGATTATTCATTTTATAAAAAGGACTTTTTAAAAGATTGCTTCTTTGTATGTAGGAAATGTTTATTGAATTAATAAGCTTGAATAAGGTACATCCAATGAGGGTGCCACTGAACAGCTCAGAGTGTCCAGATAGACATGCGTCGCTGGGCTCGTAGCCCTTGGGTCTCTGCGTTACCAGGGAAGGGAGGAGCTTTGCTTGCTGTTCACTCCCCCACACCTAGGATGGCGGCCCTGAAGACTTGCATCGGCCTGTCAGAACATTCATGACCAGCAGAAACTTGTTGTCATCCTAAGTGACAGAGTTAGACTCTGGAAGGAACATTAGACACATAGCCTTTTGTCCATCCTTCCTGCCCAGGCTCCCCCCATACTAATAATGGGAAACTGAGGCCCTAGCAAGCTAAGCCTTAGTTAGGCCAAGGTCACAAAACTGGAGCCCAAACTGCTTCCTATCATTCAAACATCTTTCAGTCTCATTCCATCTCCCTGACGCCTGCTGTCGTTTCAAGGGTAATGCTTTGACCTCGAGGAATAATCTGAAAACAAACTGCACCGAGGAGCCCTAGCGCTCTCCCAGCTTCTATGCCCACACACTGGGTGCCCCGACGCCCTCAGAAGCCCACACAGAGTGGGGCGTTGCTCACGCACCGACAACTTGCAACAACTGATCCCCGCTTCTGAACATGTAGATTTGCACAACAGGTAGAAGAGTTCAATTGCTTTAGGAAAGGCATTGCTGGTTGTATATAAATAAAGTTTCCTTGTGTAGGAGATTCTCTAATGTGTTTTAATCAGATTCTCTAATGTGTGATTTGCGCATACCTTGAAGAACACCTCTACTTAGTAGAAGTCTGTCTGGTTCAGGGTGGTGATATCTCCCTGGCCCAGCGCTCCACAGGCTGAGACAAGGAGATTAAGGTGGGCGGAGGACAGCCTGAGCTCACAGGGGACCCTGTCTCCAAAAGAAGGTCTGTCTGTAAATAATCAACTCCCATGCTTGCATCGTGCTGGTTTAAAGTAAATATATAACAAGTGGGATCTGAATGAAACGAAAGATCTGCTTCAGATAGGCACAGAACAGAAACGTTTCAATGACTGAAAAATTTTCACATTCAAATAATCAAAAGCAAACTAACATTTTTTTCAGATTTGCCTAAGATTTCTGGGTCAGGCACTTTACTCTGATAATAATTCTTTGAGTTAAATGTCACTTTTAAATTATTTCAGAGAAAGCTGAATCTCGGAGAAGTTAAGAAATTTTTTTTTTTCATTATTATTTTTTTTGAAGTTTCTGTTTTTTGGTGATTTTTTTTTTTTTTTTTTTTTTTGGCAGAACAAGGGACTGAACTCAGGCCCTTGGGCTGGCCAAGGAAGCACTTATTCCACTGAGCCATCTCCCCGGCCCTGAAGTTAAAAAATTTAGACGTCAAGATGTGCTTCAAGGAGCTGGGGAGATAGCACCGCAGTCTGAGTGCCCGCTTGGTGAGCACAAGGACCCAAGTTTGATCACTGGTAACTCATGCTCTGTTGACCTCTAACCCCAGATGCACCAAGCCAGGGACTGAAACCGGGTGTGGTGATGCATGCCTGTAATCCCAGCATGGGGGGAGGCTGAGACAGGAGGATCACTATGAGTCAGAGCTGCATTGTGAGATCCTGTACCAAATAAAATATTAAAAAATAAAAGATATGATTCAAACTCAGGTATTCTGAATCCAAAAGCTGTGTTTTCTTCCCTTCACTGTTAATATCTGTTTCCATTTGTTTAAAGTATATACTTTCACCTGCTATTCAACCTGGTTCTTTCTTTTTTCTTTTTTTGGTTGTAATCCTGGAACCTGGGTCCTAAGAACTCTTACTGAACTGCAACCTTATCCCCTTCTTATTTTGAGACAGAGTCAATAAATTGCTTAGGCTGTCCTAGAACTTTTGATCCTCCTGTTGATCCTCCTGCCTTCACCTCCTGAGTGGAATCATGAATGTATTCCTCCACCACCAGCTTTCCCTGACATTTTTTGAAGACTCTTATTTGATTTGCAGTTTGACAAATTAATATTTGGGGTTGCAATTCTATAAGCAGATACACTTTGTTTCTTATTCAATTCAGTCAGTTCCCTAACTTAACATACCACAAAAAGAAAAAAAGTTCATGTCAATCCTTTGGAAGTTCATACTGAACCTAAATATTTTTTTTAAGAAATATGCCTAAATTCTGAATATTTCACATAACTCCTTTACTAGAAGAACTACCAAGAAATACTGTTTAAGGCACTCCACATAGGCAGCTTTCCATTTGTCACTAGTAATGGAGGTGTAGCCCAATTCCTGATTATTTTTGAAGCAGGGTTCCACTGTATAGCCCAGGCTGGCCTCAAACTCACAAAAAGTCCACTTGTGTCAGCCTCCCAAATGCTGGGTTTACAAGTGTATACCACCTCGTGCAGCCCAATTCCTACTTTTTTCAGAGTCTCTAACAACATCTTACCTGTTAAGAAGTCTACCTGTTGACCCGCTTCAGCAGAGCTCTGTAAATCCTGGTGCTTGGAGGCCGCTGGTATCAAAGATCATAAATTCAAGGCTTCAAGCAAGGACTCTAAATACACAACAGAGAAAACTGCTGGCCTTCTACAAGGGGTTCAGCCCAAACCTCTTCTAAGTTAGTTTGCTTCAAGTAAGGCTTGCTATCCTCTCCTGAACTGGTTGATTAGAAATGCTGAAAGTCAGTTAAAATTAGATTCGCTGTGGCCTTATGGTTTCAATTTGGCTTCTACAGGAATCTCATGTCTTTCTGGAATGTGGTCAGACAATGACTTGAGTCTTACTGGTCAGACCAAAGTCTCTTCTTGGAGGCCTTGCAAAGGGTCACTGTGGGCAGGCTCCCCTCGAAGCAAAACCCTGAACTTTGGATCTTGCAGCCAAGACACAGGTTTCATTTGCACAGTAATAAGATCTCCCCAGTGTGGCCCAGCCAGCAGGCAGCACCCACTGGTCCTGTGGGCTTCCTAGGATGCTGAAAATCAAGTCAGTCAGTCAGTAAGTCAGCCAGTCTCCTCCTCTCTCTGTCTCTGTCTGTTTGTCTATCTCTATCTTTGTCTGTCTCTCTGTCTGTCTGTCTCCCTCTCTGTGTGTCTCTCTCTGTATCTCTCTGTCTGTCTCTGTTTTTCTCTCTAGTAGGGCTTCATACTAAGGGTTGTGCTACCACTCAGCTGCACCCCAGCCCTGTTTCACAATTACTGATATTCATTTTTCACCTCTCCTCGGATGATAACTTCCAACGAGGCAGGATTTATGGCCCATTCCTTTGTCATTCAACTACCAAATTCACTGCCCCATCTCAGGCATTTGCATTTATGTTTAGTAAATGTTGGCAAAAAGAAGTCATGGTGGGAGTCAGGGGCAGGGCTGGAAGGACCGAGGAGGTGCTCGGTATAGTTAGCTTCCTTGACTAAAGCACTTGATTTGCTGTTTTATCTCAGTGCCCTTCTATGGAGACAAAGCCTAGAGACTGTCATCTTCCTGGGGGGAACTCCAACAGTGGCCGCTCCTTGACAGGGTCACACTCAGCTTCCACGACAGGAGGCCTCCAAGGGAGCAGCCTGCAGCCACAGCGTTCTTTGCCCAGAGCATTCATTTCTGATTAACTAACCAAGAGCTTGCTTTATCAGGTGTGAGTGTTTGGACTTCAGATCTTTGAGGAGCAGTTAAAGAAAGGAAGAAGGCTGGACTTGGCAAGAGCCCCTTCCACGTGAAAAAAAACACCCTGAACTGGGCTTTAATTGATCCTCTTGTTGAGAAGGGCCCTGGCTTGCCACTGAGAGGAGGTCATATTCCACTCTCTTTCAAAGGTATCCAGAGAGACCTGCATTCTGGGCTTAGCCAGTCCTCCAAAAAATAGCCTCTGTCTTCTGTAGTTCTCTGCCAAGAGGACTTCCATCAGGGCAGATTCGTAAGATATTAGCCAATGCCCCCAAATGTCTGTTCATTTCATGTCTAAGTAGAACAGTGCCCTTGACGATGCCACCCTCTATGCCACCCCCTGTATGATACAGGAAAGGGCCACCAGGCACAGACTCCAGGGCTGCCTCTGTTCCTCTGCTTAGTGTGTTATACACAAAGGTGAAGCCAACCTGCTAACTGTACGAGCTAAATCCAGAAACACATTATCATGTGCTGAAAAGAAAATTATTGGCTTTATACCTAGAGGAAGGGACGCATGCTCATCACCTCAGCTGCTCAGGAGGCTGAGACAAGGTTGAAGTGTGAGGCCAGCTTGTAGCTACACAGGACGACCCTGTTTCAAATGATATTTGTAAAAATGGGCATGGTGGATCCTGCCTGGAATCCCAGCACTCAGCAGGCTGAGGCAGGAGGATTGTTGCAAATTTGAGGGCTACATAGTGAGTTCGAGGCCAGCCTGAGCGCTACACAGTGAGACCTTTGTTACAAAAACAAGCAAGCAAGCAAACCAACAAAAGAGCAAAACAACAACAACAACAACAAAAATAGTGTACATGTCATTTCTATCTCCTGCACCGCAGGGGGGAAAAACTTTATCTCTAGAATAATGAGGTTTACTGACATTATCATTTACTTTTTTGTCTTTTTCTTTTTGTCTATATTGTGTATTTTAATTAGCCAAACTATGACCCCTTGCTTTACTGATAGAGCCCTCTCACTTCTTCTTCTTTTTCTTTTTCTTTTTTTTTTTTTTTTTTTTTTTTTTTTTTTTTTTTTGGCAGAACCAGGGATTGAACTCAGGCCTTTGTGCTTTCCAGGAAAGCATTTATTCCACTGAGCCATCTCCCTGCCCCTGAGCCCTCTCACTTCTGCCTGGTTACTGCTACATACTGTAAAAGTAACTGATTTTCCATTTCATTGGCTCTAAGAACTGTAAGTGGGAATGGATTTGGGCAAGATCTCAGGAAAGGTCTCCCTGCTTCTGGAAGAAAATGTCACAAAGAACATGTGCAAGGGCTGGGGAGGTGGCTCAGTGGAATAAGCGCTTGCCTGGCAAGCGCAAGGGCCTGAGTTCAATCCCTGGTTCTGCCAAAAATAAAAAAGAACATGTGCAAACAGGTTCCACACTGAGTGTGGGAGGACAGCATTAGATAAAGGATGCTAATACCCAAATACAATCACAGGAACAAGTTAACATCTGCTGCACATCTACTGTAACCAGGAGTCACTTCCATGTGTCTTATGTGTGTGTGTTTTTGTTTTGAGTTTATGAGACCAGGAATCAAATCCAGAACCTCATGCGAAAGAAGTAAGCCCTCTGCTATGAGCCATATCTCCAGTCCTTTTTGTTTTGTATTTTGTAATAATTTCTCACTAACTTGCTCAAGCTGCCTTTGAACTTGGGGTTCTCCTGCCTCAACCTCCCTATCATTGCAATTACAGGTGTGCCCACTGCTCCTGGTTTCTAAAACAGCTCAGCTGACAGGAGAATGGCAGAGGCTTGGAAGGGTCAGCTAAAGGCACACAAGCAAGCAGCAGCTGGGCTGGGCTGGGCTGAGACCATCTGACTCCGGAACAGAGCTTCCCCCATGTCTCAGTTCCTCTTCTCTCATTGCTGGGACAAACACCCGACACCCAAAATGAAGGAAGGAAAGGTTTATTCCTGGAGATTTCAGTCCATACTCAGCTGGCTCTCGGTGGCAGCAAAGAGCAGAGAGCAAAGGGAGCAGCAGCAGCTCAGGCAGCCTGCTAGCCCCTCTCTCCTGCTTACATTGTAATGCAGATTACCTGCCCCAGGGCAGGTGCAGCACCCACACCCACAATAATCACAAACTCCAGAAGCTGCCCCAGGACTGCTTTGGGGGACCCGTGTACACAAGCCACAACACCCTGTAATCAGCTTGGCTTCCTCCAGACCTGATTGATTTTGACCTTTAATGTTGACATCTCAGAGTAAGTCAATGAATGGACTGATAACTTCTTTACTCCCTCGCTATGGCTGTTGTTTTGTCACTCAATTACTATTACCTTTATGCCATCTAGAAGTTCAAAGACAGCATTTTAGGTTTCTATTGAAGCTGGTGCACTCACACTGCACAGTTATCACATGGTTCATACAAAATATTGCGTGGATTTTTTCGACCATGAGAATTCTTAATCTCCATCACATGAGCTGTTTGAGGTGTGTGTGGATATCCAGAGACCTGGCCTCCCATGGCTGGCAGACACAACTGGACACTCTGGAGATTTACAGGGTGTTTTCCAATGATAGTAAGCTTATGATATTCATTTATCTCTTCACTTACAGGAGGCTGTGTGACTAGCAATAAAGCAAAAGGGCTCCAGGACTACAAGGTCTGGGCTTGAGTCGTGTGTTCACTGCTCAGGGCCTCTCTCTGCCTACTGAGTGCTGGGAGCACATACAGGATCACCCATGGGGAACAGTACACTGAGAACACAAGCGTCAGTCTCAAGGGCTCGCTGCACATGAGGAACGAGATGACAGGCATAAAGCATTGACCCCAGGCCTTGCATAGAATAAACGCTAAAGAAAGTCTAGGGTTGCCTCATTTTGACATCTGCCACTGTGTGTGAGCCATGCACAGCTATCATGAGGGCAGTGAGTGGTGCGGCTCACAAGGATGTGCCATCGTCCATGCACCACCGGGCACCGTGCAAGCGCACTCTAGCAGCGCGGTGTAATAGAGGTGGCACATGTGGGATCTACTCATCATTTCGGTAGCTCTCCACTCAGAGAAAAAGATGGATAGGAACTGAGGTCAGGTCAGAAGCTTAAAATACAGGTCTATTTCTTTTAAGGCTTGTGGAGAAGACAGGAGGTGGCAAATGTGAACAAACAGCACAATTACAAACATTAGAATGATCGTTACTATTATCACCAGCATGGATGGAATTCTTGGGTTTGTCAGCATCTCGGATTTCTGTACTTGCCATTTCTAAAGAAACGAGAATACCTCCTTGCTCCTGTACAGCGGGAGTGGTTCTCAGTTATTATCTCTGTCACACTCAGTGGATGTTAAAAGGTAGCACTTTGGTTTTTCTATTCAAATCAGTTCTCTTTCTACATCTTTCATTATAGGAGAAACAGTGAGTAAAGCTAATGCAATGTGCTGTAACTAATGGCTTGGAAATGCCGAAGCACAACAAACCTAATCCACTTGGAAGACCCGCTATATCCAGCGTGCTAGGTTTTATATTAAGCTATATATTACGGTAAAATCAGCTCTAGGGCAAAATCCTCTTTAAATTCTGCAGAGGCTAAGCCACTTCTATTTATTTCTAAGACTTACAACAGCTTGATGTAATAGAATGAACAAACAAACCTCAATATTGAGATACCAATTTAACCCTTGGCTGAGCTACAGTAATAACATATATGTGGGGTTTGCCCAAGGAGTAAATACGTTTGCGGATCTACGCCTCATAATACATACAGGCCACAAAGTAACTGGAACTCTTTTAGTAGAAAGCACCAAAAGAAGGCCTCAAAGTGACTGGTTTTTGTTTTGTTTGTTTGTTTGTTTGTTTGTTTTGGCGGAACTGGGGATTAAACTCAGGCCCTTGTGCTTGCCAGGGAAGTGCTTATTCTACTGAGCCATCTCCCCTGCCCCAAAATGACTGTTTTGCCCAGGAAACATAATGGCAAAATTTAGTCAATTAAATAGTCACTATCAGGAAAGCCACTGATCATTTTAATTTCATCTTTTAAAACATCTAGTTCAAAAGGTTTTACACATCTTGGTTTCTTAATTTGTTTGTTGATATGTTGAACTTTTGTGATTCAAGGGGGAATGACATTTCTCCTCACCACCATGTATGTGAGGTTAATGAACTCTTCCTTACATGCAGAATTCTATCTCTGTGCCTGCTGAGTCGTCTTCCTTCCTTCCTTCCTTCCTTTCTTCCTTCCTTCCTTCCTTCCTTGCTTCGTTTCTTTCTTTCTTTCTTTTCTTTAGACACAGGGTTTCACTGTGTAGTTCAGGTCAACTATGAACTCACTATGCAGCCAGGCCCTGAACTAATGGAGATCATCCTGCCCCAGCCTCCCGAGGCTGGGATTACAGGAATGCACCTTCAGCAGGGCCTACCTGAGTATTTCTTAATCTTTTGCAACATCTGAATAAAATCTCTGCCTATTTGTTAGCGTGCTGAGCACCTTGTGCCTTGCTCTTTCACCTCCCTGTTTCAGTGACTTGGGAGAGATGCTTGGACTGCCACGCTGCCTGCTTGGTGTGGCACATTTCTTTGTGGCCTCACCGTTCCTTGTCACTTGCAGCCTGGAAATCAAAAGGATGCTCTCAGATGTATCAAGTCTTGACTTTCTCCCCTTCTTGGCATGCCTGATGGGGAGTTGGAATAGGAGAGAGCCCTCAACATTCTTGTTTTACTGTTCTAGGGATTGAACCCAGGGCCTTGCACATCAGAGGTAAGCAACCTATTAATCCAGTTTATCAAAATACATTTAACAAAAAGGAATTGCAGAGCCAAGTTATTAGTGTTTGGAAAAGGTTAAGAACCAGATGGTATTTATTTAGTCAAAAAGAATGCTGTAATAACCATCGAAGCACAGGATCCCACCTGCTTTATTTATTTATTTATTTATTTATTTATTTATTTATTTTTTTGTCTTTTTGAGACAGGGTCTCACTATGCAGTTCAGGCTGGCCTTAAGCTCACTTTGTAGCTCAGGCTGGTCTTGAACTCACAACAATCCTCCTGCCTCAGCCTCCCGAGTGCTGGGATTACAGGCATGCGCCACCACGCCTGGCCCTCCACCTGCTTTAAAGAGCTTCACCAGACTGTTAGCCAGTAGGCCTTATAGAACCTTGATAATACATAGCTTCATCTCAATGCTTCATTCCGTTGGCCCCTGAGTGACTCTGAGGGATCTGTGCATGCTCTCAATCCCAGTGTGGTCGCTCATTACCCTTGCATGTTCACTGAGTCATCATGATGAGTCAGACTCCAGTCTGAAACGAGCGCACCCAGATAGCCCTTGTTCAGGGTGAACACTGTAATTGGGAGAAAGGAGGTATCTAATAATATACATAAGGGCTGAGTAAGCAGGAGCCATGTATGGGGGTACATGCCTATAATCCTAGCACTCAGGAGGCTGAGGTAGAGGAATCACAAGTTCAAGGCCAGTCCGGGCAATATACTGAGTCCAAGGCCAGCCTGAACTGCATAGTAGGACCCTGTTTCAAAAGACAACAAAAGGAAAATAAATGGGAAGGTATGTTAGAAGGTGGCAAGGACTAGGCTCAGAGTAAGGTGATGTAGCCAGGGTCAGCATCATAACAAAGGTTACTTTTGACCAAAACTTTGCAAGAAGAGAGGAAACTAAGTATGCGCCCCAGATCCATAGTAATTCTGCTGTTACCTCAAAAACTTGTGTGGAAGAATTCAATGAGGTCTGGTGTGGAGACAGTCTGGCTCTACTCA
Source organism: Ctenomys sociabilis (assembly GCA_004027165.1). Lineage (NCBI taxonomy): Eukaryota > Metazoa > Chordata > Mammalia > Rodentia > Ctenomyidae > Ctenomys > Ctenomys sociabilis. The sequence goes on along the minus strand of PVKA01000535.1, from coordinate 162,513 downwards.
TTCAGTCAGTGCAAGCTATCACAGCATAGTCACAAGGCTGGAGCAAGCGTGACAGCGCGCACCGCTAATTGCAGCACTTTGCAAGGCTGAGAAGGGAGGACCTCAAGTCTGATGCCAGCCTGACCAACTCAGTAACTTAGTGAGATGCTGTCTAAGAAAGAGAGAGAGAGAGAGAGAGAGAGAGAGAGAAATGAAAAGGAAAAGAAAAGAAGATCTGGGATGTGACACCTTGTGAAGGCCTAGGCCTCAATCTCTAGTAACACACACACACACACAAACACACACACACACAACTACACACACAGACAGTGTAATAATGAGGATGCAATTATGCTGTATTTCTAAAGCCACTGGCCTTTCCTCCTACCCCTTTCTAAGGTCATTCTTGTACAGAATCCAGCCCTTTGTTTTTATTGGACAACCTTGGAGTTGAGCAAGGCTGATTTAAACAGTATCTTCTGGAGCAGTTGCCCTTGCCGGCTTTGTTCTTGTCAGAACCCTAGTGTACAAAGGCTACAGAAAATGCAAATGAAGACTGCAAGTCAGAGGTCAGAGGCTTGCTCTGCTGGGCTCCTTTTCTTGGAAGTGGGCATGAGGCCGCAGCTGACTTCCACAGAAGGCCTCTGAAGATCTGTTTCTGCAGGACCTGTCAGTCCTTTGCTGAAGACATACAGATGGAAGAATTCAAAGGACCCTTGCTCATCCAGTGTGCTCTGAAACTCTTGGGGGGGTGAGCTCAGGGGACCCCCTTTCTCATTCCCATCCCAACCCATGTGATTAATGGGACTTTAAACCTATGCCTTGATTTCTAAAGGAGAAACCCCTGGGCAAATGCTCCCAAATTTCTTCCTTTCTTTGGTGACTACATTTCCTTAGTGCTGCTGACTTTGTTTTTTTTTAAGTGAAATAATTCATTCAATTTAAATATCACATGGTTTCTATTACATGAGGAACACAGAGCATAAACAAATTGAAGAGCAAAGTAAGAGGAAACAGGGAGACAGATCTTTTGCAAATGAAAGGGGAACTAAGAGATAAAGGATGAGGCTGGGGGAAGGGAAGGGGCATAAGCAATGAAAATGCTTGTGTCCAGGTGCCCAAATCCCTGTGACAAATGCAATCGCTGTGTACTGGGAACATGTGCTAATGAAAATAAACAAATAAAATGTTTTAATTCCATCAATAAAAATGATTCATTTTTAAAATTCAATAAATGAACTAAATTCATTCCTGAGACACAAATTTGTGACCTATGAAATGAAGTGGAAGATAGTTTTCCAAATAAAAATTTTAATAGATAAGCATAAATGTTAAAATCAAGGCTAGGGTGTAGCTTGATTGGTAGAGGCCTTGCCTTTAGTGTGTAGTCCTTGGCCCAACCCACAGCGTCCAAATTCAATTCAGAATCCTACTTTGTCACAAAACCTCTAAATCATTAATTCTTATTTTCCTCAAGTGCTTACAACTGATCTATTCATTTTTTTTGATTTTTAAGATTTTTTTTAAAAAATAGTTTTATTGAGAAACACATAGCAATGAGACAGTCTCAAAACCAAGTAGTAGGACAGTTTCAATAATTAATACATTGCACATTGTTGTCTTAGTGGTTACTCATTGTACAAGATGCAGACATGTTATCCTGTTCACAAATACTATTACAACAAATCTTTTATTCATTGAATTAAGAGAATATAGCTGTGTATCTATCTTAGCTGTTTTGAATATACAGGTACAAAATGGTTGTTCCTTTGTATCCCCTTTTTTGTTTAGTTTTTTTTTTTTTTTTTTTTTTTTTCAGTACCAGGGATTGAACTCAGGACCTGTGCTTGCCAGGAAGGGGCTTATGCTGCTGAGCTGTATCCCTCAGGGCTGTTAAAACTTCTCTGGAGACACATCTCTGTGCTGTGCAATTCCTCAGCGAGGGAGAGACAGAGAGATCGAAGAAGGCAGAGCCCTTTCTCTCATTTGTATAGAAAATGTTTTGCTGCATTTTTCAGATGGACAAGAGGCAAGATGCAGGGGAACGACAGTTTCCCTTGTGCTGTTTGGGGAAGGAGGAACCACACATGTTCCACTTTCCTACTTGGAGAGGGCCCTGCAGAGGGGAGCTCGGAGCAGATGGTGACACAGTGCAGAGTTCATGCCAAGAGGTGAGGTTGAGGGAGGCAGTGGTCCAGCTGGAGAGCAGCTCTAAGACTCTGATAAAGAGGCTCCATGACAGTGCTCTGGGCTTCTTAGCTTAAAAACTGGAGTTAGACACTGTGATGGGATGACAAGAAGTACGCGCAAGAGGTCAGACTTTATATAATAGCACAAAAACAGTAGGAGCAATAAAGCTGGTGTGCCTTTTGACTTTGTAGTCTGTAACAGAGTTTCAAGGTTCAAAGGAGTGGGACTTTGGAGTTAGGTAGACCTAAGCTCAGATCCCGCTGCACATTCATGGTGTGCCTTAGCCCAGTGCTTACCTTTCTTGGCTCAGTTTCTTTCTGCACAAAAGTAAGATGCGTTTTGTGGGACAAGAAACCTAACTCATTTACCACAGGGACATGCTTAGGACAGCGGCTTGCACGTAACAGGCACTCAGTAAGCTGTCTTATTTTGCTTTGTTTTGCAGTTGTGGGGATCTAAGCCAGGGGCTTTGCACTGAGCTACATCCATAGCCCTATTTATTTATTTAGGATTTTGAAGATAATGCTTGCTATGTAGTTTAGGATGGCCTATGACTCCTGGCAATCTTCCTGTGTCAGCCTCTGGAGTGCTAGGACTACACGCATACACCACCATGCCTAGTTGCCTTTTGTATTTTTTGTTTTGAGACAGGGTCTTGGTAAATCACTATGTTGCCCTATCAGCTCAAACTTGTGTTCCTCACACCTTAAACTTCCAGAATACTGAGATTACAAGGTGGGCCACCGTGCTTTGCTCACTTGAATTTTTAACAACTATTATTATTACGTGTTATGCAAGAAAGAATGTTTAATAATGAAAAGTTGGCAACAAACAAAACCTCAAAACACAAAATGACAAAACAAATCATATCTCCACTCATCTATCCACAATTTATTTCAATAATTTATGGCCATGCTTGTATACATCTGCTGGAAAAAATTACATATGTGCTTCTATCATGTATCTATATATACACAGGTATTTGTACTTACATCTTAAACAATTTTCTATGCCAAATTAAGCACTATATCATAGATTTCATTTGTTTGTAATATTTAATTGCTCTTAAAATAATAAAATATTTCATCTAAAAATGTCAAAATTGAATGTATTCCTAAATTGAAAATGAAAAAAGTGGGGCTGTGGAAATGGTCCCTGGGTACTTTCACTTTTTTATTGTTGTTATTTGTTTTTCATTTATGTATTTGATAAAGGGTTTCGCTCACTGTTCAGCCTGGACTTGTAGTGATCCTCCTGTTTTCAGCCTCCCTAGCTCCGGGATCACAGGCATACTCCACCATGCCTGGACTCGTTTGTGGGTTCAGCACACCCCAGGGTCAAGCATGTGGGACCAGGAATTGAGCCCTGGTCCCTGCATCCCTAGGTATTTCTAAAGGATTGGGGGATTATAACATAAGCCAATAATAGGCCCACCCCTGTCACAGCAAACCCAAGTTGTAGGAGATCAGTTCCAGGGGTGATATTATGACTTCCGGAGATCTATTTCCAGGGTTGTTAAACAAAATATCTTCTTTTTATATATTCAGTCACTAGCTACCTGTTATAGTTATTATACCTCCTCCATGCCACAGGTGACATTAGGTGAAGAGCCTAAAGGTTGGGCTGGTCAGATAGCTCAGCGGATTAAAGTGCCTGCTTAGTCAGACACAGGGGGGCTGGGGAAATGGCCCAGTGGAATAAGCACTTCCCTGGCAAGCCCAAGGGCCTGAGTTCAATCCCCAGTTTTGTGGGGGGGAAAAAAAAAAAAGACTCAGGAGTCAGACACAGGAACCAGGGTTCAGTCCCCATCCTACTTGCCAGCCCCACCCCCAGGGCATGCTGAGATGGCAAAAGAGACTGAGCGTGGTGGTGTGGGCCTGTAATCCCAGCACTTGGAAGGCTGAAAACAGGAGGATCACCGTCAGTCAGATCTATGTAATGAGACTTTGTACTAAATACATTTTTTAGATACATTTTTTTATAAAAGCATAAAGGTGTTAGATCTTCAATGAGCTCATGGTCTGCGGAAGGAGATAAGTTGTGAAACCTTTTAAATGTAAAGCCATAGGGAGTGCTATAGGAGGTATACAAGACATTCTGAGTGTTGTACTTGTTTTCTCAGAAAATCGCCGGGTGTGGTGGCGCATGCCTGTAATCCCAGCACTCGGGAGGCTGAGGCAGGAGGATTGTTGTAAGTTCAAGACCAGCCTGAGTTACAAAGTGAGCTCAAGGCCAGCCTGAACTGCATAGTGAGACCCTGTCTCAAAGAAAAAAAAAAAAAAAAAAAAAAAAAAAAAAAAATCATAAACATAATACAAGGTTACTATTGCCTGGAAGCCACCAAGAGGATTAGGTGGCAAAGCCATGACTTGGACTCAGGTCTTCTAAGGTCACAATTTCTCTTCACTCTGTTACAACCCTTCCCCACAGAAAGCGGCTGGGAGACTTCCTTGCCAATATCCTTTCTAGGTCTTTCTGGCTCTTCTTCAAATCCCTTCTAAGCATGAGTTGTCCTGCTCCCAGGAGGGGAATAATTGTCACCACTGCTTTCAGGGGCTTTGAGCTACCCCAGAGGACCACAACTAGCTACTGGCTGGTCCCACGCCAGGTGTGGCCCCTGAAGTGAGACTCTGTGGCCTTGTTTCCCTGGCAATGTGGAACCACAGAGAGGCATCTGACACAGCTGATTTTTCTCCAACGTGCTTGCTTCATTGGGTGGGGTGGGCAAAGATATCTCCCTGGGGTTTATCTTCCTCGAGTCTACCCTACTCTGGGGCTGTTACTTACCTTTCTTCCTCCTTTTCATTGTCTTCTCTTCTCAGTCAGTTCTCCTTCTCCTTCTTCTTGTCCCATGTCTGCTTCTATATACTTCTTTGTCCTCAAAGCTTCTGCCCCTGAGTCTGGATAGGCTGCTCCTGACCTTATCACCCTAAACCTTCCATCTGCAGCCCATGTCTGATAGCTCACAGTCTCCCCAACTGTGGTCCATGTCCGGTAGCTCAACGGTCTCCCAACCTGATTAGATTTAGGCTGTGTCCCACACAGATTGAAAAGGGAAAATAGCTTCTCAATGCAGGTGGAGAACATGCCTCTAAATCAAATCTTGTGGGAAGATCATTCCACCTTCACCATAATTTGAGTAAAGAGGAACTCACCAAGGAAAAGACATAGGCCTACCGTGCAGGAAAGCGTGAGGAGAATGCTCACTGCATTTGGGAAAAGAACATGTTCTAAAGCCTCCTACTGTGGGCTGTTTGCTACGACTTTACTATTGTTGGTTTATTTTTCATGAATATTTTTAGGTACCGAAGTCACCACACTTGAAAGTAGAAACAAGGTCTGTCTTCCTCCCTAGGCACAAAACCACAGGAAACCAAGCTGGCTGCAGGCGAAGGCCCAGAGTGCCAGGCCAACCTGTCTTGTCACAGTAATTAGCCTGTCCTGGTAGCTCAGCACCAAGGGGCCCAGACAGTGGGTGCATTTTAGAAACCAAAGACAAATGAATGATTAGTGATCGTGACATCATTATTCTCAGAGGCTCCTGCTGGGGTGTCAGAGCAGGGAGGGGCAGACAAAACAGAACCGCAGTGTCCCAGCTGAGACATGCAAGTACTAGAAAGTGAGAGTAGAACATTTCAGGAAGAAATGGGACAACTGACACATGGCCGCAACCTTCCCCCCAAAGCAGCGCTACATATATTAACAACATGATGTAATATGCATATACAGTATGTTTTGCTGTATGTAATGTGTTGGAACTGAAATGCTGCTACATATATTAGCATCACTCCTGCAAAGCAACCTGGTAGGTATCATGTTATTTTGCAGATGGAGAAACAAGATCAGAGGAAATATGTGCCTGGCATGAGTCCCACAGTGAGAGGCAAAGACGGGAATTCCAGCCAGGTGTGTCCCTCCAAATCACTATAATTATCAGAAGAGCTTTGTCCAGCAGTTATGTGGTAAGACAATGACAGTGTTGGGAACCTAAGTCTCCTTAATTCCAGTTCAAATCTTTTTATTACCTAAAAATGCCTAGGTAACCCAACTACGTAATCAAGTCTCCTTTTTGCTGAAAGGAGAGATTACTCTAGTCAGTGGGCAAATGCCAGGATAATCAGAGGGCAGGCAGGACAGACCCACTCTCCCCCTGTCCTACTATGTGTAGCTTTCTTTCTTTCTTTCTTTCTTTCTTTCCTTCTTTCTTTGTTTTGCAGAACTGGGAATTGAACTCAGGCCTCTGTGTTTGCCAGGCAAGTGCTTATTCTACTGAGCTATCTCCCTAGCCCCTATGTGTAGTTTTCTAAAGCACATAAATACCGTACTTTACCTAGGGATAGCAGAGTTATGCTTTTAGAAGCCATGAGCTTTATCTTCAGAAGTCTAAATTAGGAAGACACAGATTTGAAACTTGACAGGCTGGATCAGTATTAAAATGTCAGGAACTCAAGTTCTACGCAATTCGTAGGTTAGCTAAATTATCCTACCAGAGTCCCTGTGTACCCTAGAGAATTCCACTTATTTCTACATGTTCACTATTAGTGCATAGTCATCTTGCCAAAGACTTTCAATCTGTACTACAGACAGTCCCCTGGCTCAAGCACTGGAGGAGAGGAAGTCCCCAAATTTGTCTTCATCCTGTCCTTCTATTTCTTAGAAAACAGTGAGGCTCAAAAGGAGATAGCTCAATAGAATAAGCGCTTCCCTGGCAAATGCAAGGGCATGAGTTCAATCCCTGTTCCATAAAAAAAAAGAAAACAGTGAGTTGTAACGTGCCCTCCATTTACACATTAAACTCAGCCACACTACGTGAAAAATATGAAAGATTTCTGATCCCTTGTTTGGACAAGTTTTCATTTCTGGAACCTCATACTATTTTTTTCTTTTCTTTTCTTTTTTATTTTTGAGACAAGGTCTTGCTGTGTTCTTGAACTCATCATGCAGCCCAAACCAACCTAGAATTTGAGGCAATCCTCCAATTTTAGCCTCCTGAGTGCTGGGATTATAGTCCTGCTCCACCACATCCAGCTTATTTTGCTATTTTATAGTGAAAAAATACATATTTAGAGTTAGCCAGCTGGACTCAGTTGCGATGATCACAGTTTTGCTGGCAACATCCAAAGCACTTCCATCAGCAGCCAGTGGAACCTAGCATCTTCTCTCCCTCAGGCCCAATCAGGGCACTGGCTGTGGGCTACATCTGTGATCAGTGCCACAGCCTGCTGGATCTGCTACGTGCTGGTCTTGACAGAACAATGACCATAGCTGTGCCATTGTGTTTTGTTTTCTTCATGACAGACTTATGGTTGGGGATACCATGATGGCTTAGTACTTATGCTTCTTTGTCCTAGGGCCACTGTTCCCAAAGTATTTGGGCTGCCTCCAAAGCCACTGTGTCTTGGGCCACCAGAATAGTGGCTGCCATGCACAGCTTTGCTGTGTGGCTGAGGACTCCTGTTAGGGCTGCCTTGGTAGTTTTCAAAGCCATGGCTTTTGCTTTGGTTTGGGGCTTCCCTCGTTTGGCACCATCTTGGTCAAAAAGTTCAGTCTTATTTCACATAGCCTAGACTTTGTGTCTATCAAATAAGAGTGGCAAGGGGGACTCTAAACCATTAAAACTGCTAGTTGTAGGACATAAAAGGGAAGCAAGATCAGTATCAGTATAGTGTCCCATATTACAACCCTCTTCTATTCCATTTAATTTTTTATTAGCATCAGAGGAGCATTGGAAAAATAGTGCCAGAAAGGCTGCCCCAGTAGAGTCGCCCTGGATTTCCCATCAAGCTATCGAGTTAGGCCAACACCAGTAATCCAAAGTTTAACTACAATACCAAATGCGTTAAGAGGCCGCTGTGCTAAATCTCACTCCTAGACAGCTGCATTCTCTCAGTTGAAATTGTCAAGATTCTGATCATAACAGCTAGAGGATCACTACGAGTCTGAGCTGCACAGTGAGACCCTGTACCAAATACATAAATTTAAAAAAAAAAAAAAAGAAAGAAAGAAAAGAAACCACCCTTGTGAAAGAAAGAAAACAACCTATGACCAGAGATTCAGGACCACATACAGCCACCTCAGGGGACAACGGCCACTTGTGTGTAGGCTGTGGGACAACCTGGACAATAAGCCCCTAGAAAGGGGATGCTTTGCCTCGTTAAACATTGTCCTCGTATTTCCTAGTTCAGAGCTTGGTATGCAAACAACCATTGATACCTATTGAATCAATGAATATAGCTGCATATTACATTTTAGAATGTGAAGAAAGACAAGCTCTTGTAAATTTATTGCTCTGGCATTTGGAGCTCTGATTTGGCCCAGCACGCTTGAAAAGGTCACTGAACTAGCCCCTAGTTTTCACCCAGACTGGAAGGGACAATCACCTGAAAGAATGGAAAACAGGTTCTTAATGCCCCCTGGTGGCCAGGATAGTTTTAGATGCCCAAGTGCCCAGGGCTCTCCCAAAGGTATCCACTGAAGCATCCTGGGAGCCAAAAGAGTTGCAGACATCATTGACTGATCCCCTGCAAACCAGAGTCCTCGGTATGTGGGCCACAGAGCTGCATGCCACTCCCAAGGGTCTCAGGGGAGTTGTCTCATCTCCTTGCAGCAGACATATGGCTATGTCAACTAGCAAAACTTGAATGCTGTAAAGTGAATTACTATTTAGTGAATTGTCCGTGCTTTTAAGAACTCTAGTGAAAGAAAATAATAATTCTAGGCTGGAATGCTCAGATTTCCAATTATTTGAGGTTTACAGGTCAGGTCATCCTCTCAAGCACAAAAGAGCCTCTGAAGGCCTTTCAATCCTTCTAATAGTAGTGTCCCATGAATATGTCCCTACATGGGAAGGCACACCAGGAATCCAACATTACTGAAAAACTAACCTTCTATTTTTGAGCCTATGGAAGATTTGCTGCTTTTATTTTATTTTAAAAGCACAGTAAAAGGAAAAATTTAAAAAAAAAAAACTGCCCAAAGTGATGTAGGGAGTGCCAATGTGAACATCGGGCACACAGGGATATTTACATGCCTGGTACCACGTGCTATGCCAACCCTGCCCCCAGGAGTGCCAGCTGGCTGCCAAGACTAGGCCTGGTGGTGCATACTTGTAGTCCCAGCACTAGGGAGGCTGAGACGGGAGGATCACTATGAGTCAGAGCTGTGTAGTGAGACCCTGTATGAAATACATAACAGTTTTTAAAAAGAAGCTGAAGTGAAGGAGAAACAGATGCCTTTTGATAAACATTCCTGCATACTGGTACCAAGTGCATTATTGCACAGTGGTCAGCCTTTACGTGGAAAGGAATATCCTCTCGCCTGCTGAAAATCCTTTCTTTAAAAGGATAAACTTTTATGTACCTTAAAATTATAGGAAAAAAGAACCCTTGTAAGTCACTGGTCTGGTCTTTTCCATGGCTTTCATCCATCTACTCTAGAGATGAGAACAAGGAGGCTCTGTGAGGTCTATCCACAACCCATCACGTATGCGGCTCTTAACAGCAGAGCCCACCTGGAATCCAACCTTCCACCCCTCACACTTCTTTTTGCTTATTTTGAAAAGAATTTTAAAAACCATAAAATGATACAGAATTTCAAAACAAGGCGATAGGGAATTAACAATGGTCATTATATTGCATATTATTATCTTCAAAGTAGTCGCGCAGATGACAAGATATATGCATGTAAGATGGATCAAATAGCATAAGCACTAAGTGTTCCTTTCAATGAACTAGTGGAAATTAGAGGTACAATCTTAGCTATCTTGTGTGTGAATATATATATATTCCCCCTCTTCTTTCTTTTCTCCTTTCCCCTATCTCAGTTGTTCTTTCCTTTTGAGCAGTTTCTTTCCCCTTCAGTATATCTATTTTACTAGGGAGACAATATAACATTTATACACTCAAGTCTGACTTATCCTCACTCTTCCTCTTCCTCTTCTTCTTCTTCTTCTTCCTCTTCTTCTTCTTCTTCTTCTTCCTCTTCCTCTTCCTCTTCCTCTTCCTCTTCCTCTTCCTCTTCCTCTTCTTCTTCTTCTTCTTCTTCTTCTTCTTCTTCTTCTTCTTCTTCTTCTTCTTTTCTTCTTTTTAGTGCAGGGCCTCACTACAGCTCAGCGTCATAGTGATCCTCCTAATTTCTGGCTCCCTAGTGCTGGGATTACAGGCACACGCCACCACTTCTGGACTCCATCACCAGCTCAGTGTGCCCAGAGGTAGGGCTGGCGTGGCATGCAGTAACAGGGATGGAACCCTATCCTCACACTTCTTAAAAGCATTATTGGTCAGTTTTTGCTGTTCCCTATTGACCCAATGTATGCACATATGTGTACATGTTGTAGACACAGTACAGACAAGAACTGAAGAAAACACTTCCCCATGCTATACCCAAGCTTATTATGTATTCTATTTTAGTTAATCTTTTATGATATTCTGTGGAACTGGGGATTGAACTCAGGTTCTTGTGCTTGCCAGGGAAGTGCTTATTCCACTGAGTCATCTCCCTGGCCTTTTATGATATTCTGAAAATGATTTACTAAACTATAACCTGAAATTTTTTTAAAAATCCACCATAGCTTTTTTTTTTTTTTTTTTTGAGATAGGATCTTGTTATGCTGTTCAGACTGGCCTTGAACTCATTGCATAGCTCAGGATGATCTCAAACTTGCAACAATCTCCCTGACTCAGCCTCCCAAGTTCTGGGATTACAGGTATGCACCACCACATCTGGCTACCATAGTGTCTTACCTACACTTTGGGCTTGTACAAGGTTTATGTCTTCCAGAGTTTTCTGCCAATGAAGAGAATTAGAGCCATCAGCTTCTTGGACTTCTCTGGGAGAGAGCTTAGTGTTTTAACTTGGTGCAATAGTAGGCCCCCCATCAAGTGTCACCCAACTCCCCAAGAGTCCAGTCCAAGTGGCTCTCTTCTCTGCCAGTGGATTGCAACAGCCCAAAGTCCCTGGCAGCAGACTTGCTTCTGCCCTTGACAGGCTGGCTCACCCACAAGTTGGTCAGGACAGATGTCTTTATCTCCTCTTGGTCTCCCTGCCCCTGCCTTGCAATGGGGGATGGTGAGTTGGAAGAGGAGCAGAGAAGGGTCAGAGCTATGAGTGGGTGAGGTTGTAAAAGGTCATCAGCTACGTAACCAAGTGTGACAGAGGGAACAGCCAGATCAGTTTTAGTTTGAAGGTGCCAGGCAGGCCCTCTTTCTCTGTCTCTGTCTCTCAGTCTGTCTCTGCCTTTCTCTGTCTCTCTCTATCTGTCTCTCTCTTTGTCTCTGTCTCTCTCAATAGATCCTCCTCTCTTCTCCTAACCCCATTTGCCCCACTATCTCTTCTATCATATTCTCTCCCTCACCACTTTTGTGCTAAGATAGTTAACATGGAGGAAAGGCAGTTTCTTGGCTATTTCTCTTCTAACTGACAGTTTGGAACTTTCTATTCTGACTTCTCATTTTCCTGTTGAGAAATCAGCCAGACAAGATTTGGCAAAAGGCTGCTCTGTGGCAGCCAAAATACTGAAAACCTTCCCACAGCAACCTGGGCACATTCCCATGGCTCCCTGACACTGGGCAGCATGTCCAGGCTTGGCAGCTTGGTCCCTCGCAGGAGCTGCGCAGAATCTGCAGGCTGCCTCACCCTTGCCAGTGAGGGGCAAGGCTGGGCAGGAGGAGCACTGGCTGGGAGAGAAGCTCAGCCGTGCACTGAGTAGTTATGCATTGCCCATGTTTGAGATTTTCAACAGTCTCTTTCTTTTCTTTTCTTTCTTTTCTTTTCTTTCTTTCTTTCTTTTTTCCTTCCTTCCTTCCCTCTTTCCTCTCTCTCTTTCTTGTTTTGTTATGTTAGATATCAAGCCCAGGGCTATAGAGAGCTCTTCTTCCTCGTCCTCATCTTAGTCTAGAAAATTTATATTTGCAATCTCATGAAAAAGTTATTGCAGTCCTAGCAAGTGAATTCCAGTCTACCACTTCCAGTTCAACCCATGGCAAGAATAAAGACACTAAGGTATGTTTGTAGGACCCAAGATGGTCCTGAGTCCAGCTAGTGAGATGGCTAACCAGAACAAAGACTTTGATCCAGTTTTTATTAGTATGTTCAGAAGGGAGTGGTTTGAGAACAAGTGACCATGAGAATGGCCAGAAGTAGGTGCATGCTGTGAGCCAGGTGAGGGAGGAGGCCTGCACTTACCTCTGCAATATGCCAAGAGAAGGCAATGCAGAAAGAGTACTCTGTGTAACACAGAAGAGGTAGGATCTAGTATTTCAGGGTTGGTATTTCTAGTATTTCAGAGCCCTGGCTCTGATGTGTGATTTTTTTTTATGCCCTGAGAAGTCATAAAATCTTATCTTGAGGTTTGATCCCAGTCAACAGTGTGGAGCATGGCTCACCATTCTGTCTAGGTTCAAATATGTTTTATTTGGGAGCTAGAGGAGTGGGGACGAACTGCCTCCATTTTTACTTCAGAGACTACACGTCAGCACCTGGTTGGGCCAATGGGCATTTCTTAAAGCCAATTGAAGGGATAAGGAAAAGTCCTAGCCTGCCCTAACCTACCAGTACACACAAACAGGGCCAGGTTTATCCAAAACCTGAGGTAACTGCTCCTCTTCCATGAAGTCATCCAGATGGTGCCCCCCTCAGGGCCTCAGACACACTGAGGTACATTGTCAGCCTTCATGAATCTTTTCTGAGACTAGGACTCCAGTTCCAGGTTCTGTTCCTGAGAGGAGAAAATCTGAATGCAGCTGGGAAACTGCATGATAGCCTCAGTCTAGCGGTAGCTCTGCCACTAATGCACTGGTCATGCATGATCTTGAGTCAGTTCTTTAAATCTGGGCTTTAGCTCTCTCACTTGTCAAATGTGAAGCTAGATTTAATTTGATTTGATTTTACTTTATTTTGAGACAGGCAGGTTCTCACTATGTAATCCAGATGGCCTCAAACTGTGGTAATCCTCCTGCCTCAGTCTTCTGGTGCTGGGATTATAGGCATGCACTACCACATCTGGTGAGACTAGGTTTTAAAAGCAGCTATGAACTAGTTGTCTCCAGTTACTTTCAGTTGTTCAAGGAGGTAATTTATTGTCTCAACACTGTCAAAGAATCCACAGCCTTTATGCTTTCATCCTGTATCCACTACAGCACTGGCTAATCAAATGGTCCTCAAGGAAAAGCACGTCCCTTAAAAGGACTTATTTGTGTTCCAACAAATAAGTGAAAATGGAGTAATAGAGTGTTACAATACTGCAATATCCACTGTATCAAAGAATCTAGACACTGAGCACCGAAGACTACTCATAACACAAAAGGAACACAACCAGACTGTGGGTGTTTCCTGATGAAAGAATGTAACGCCACCCAAAACCTTCCAACATGAGGGAGCCTAGTCAGGTCTAACATCTGGACCAGCACCAGGGGCCGTGGTGAATGCGCTCTGAGTGCTCAACCAGGGAGAAACTACACTACACGGAGAAACTACAGGGCAAAGGCACACTCTGTGGAACCCAAAGTTTAACAGAAAGCAAGGGAAGCAAGATGAACCTGTAAAGTAAGAGAGGCTTATGAGACACATCTACTTTTATTTTTTCTTCAATCAGATATTATTGGTTCATTTTAAATATATGTAATGGTAACATTCCTCATAGAAAATTTGTACCTGTACATGATCTAACTTAATCCTTTTTTGTTTTGTGGCAGAACCGGGGATTGAACTCAGGCCCTTGAACTTGCTAGGGAAGCATTTATTCCACTGAGCCATCTCCCCGGCCCCTCTTTTCTTTTTTTAACTGGGGAGAACTATAAACAATGCCAGCAGGTCATGGCTGGATGAGAGAGCTAAGGAAGTGACTACACTGGGGGGGAAGGAAAGAATCCTGCCACAGAAGGAAGAGGTGGTGCTAGGCGGGGCCCACAGGCCTCCGAGCTGCGTCTATTTGTGTATCATTTCCTGTATGTGTGTTTTACCTTCCAGTAGGGTGGCTTCTAAAATGACAGAAGAGAAAAAATACTCTTAATTCTTTAAAAAAGAAAAAACCCTGGATATTGGCATTCTAAATTGGGAAAGCTCTCGGGCCATTGCTGTGAGATCAGCTATGAGAAAATGAGCGCATAGGAGAGCAGAAAGGCCTCGGCTGTCCTGGGGCAGAGCCAGGCAGGCTGGCCTTCAGTTCCCTATGCTGCCTCCCACTTGCCAATGACAGTGGAACTGCAGCTGACTCCCCTAATCCCGTGTTCCTCATCTATGCAGTGGATGTTCGTACTTCCTGCCAGGGCCTTGTGCCAACTCCACAGAGTTCTTTCATAGACTTACGCATGCAGTTAACACTCAGGACAGGTAGCTCATATAACAGCTAATACTGTTGCCTTTATTGTTGTTTATCTGGTTATTAGAAAAGAACCTAAATGAGATTCAATAAATTCAATAGTCGAGGGTGAGGTCTGTTTTCAGACTTTTGAAGTTAAGTAACATTGGGGAAGTAATTCGCTTCTCTGTCTCTGGCTTTTTGCTTAGAAAACAGGTAATAATAGCTCCTTTCTTCACATCAAGAAAATAATCACCAAAATGGAAAAGGAACCTATTGAATGGGAGAAAATATATGCAAACATATGTCAGAGACTGAATGTTTATTTCCTCTCTCCTAATTCACACTTTGAAATCTATTGTGGTTTGTATGTAGTTGTCTGCTCAAAGCCTCATGTAAGCCATGGGGCAGACTCGGCTGGAGGATCAGGGAGTGGCTTGAGGGGCAGGACCAGATGATCAGGGCTGGGGCCCTAGGGGCAGGACCAGAGAGGCCTGAACCATTAATCTGTCATCATGGGCTCTCCCCCCCCACCCCCAGGCCGGAGGTCTCTGAGAGGTATGAATGGGTCATTGTGACATGGCAGCGCCCTCCAAGGTCATGCTACCTAATTCAGGCTGTTTTAAACTTCCAGTAACTGTGAGCAAAATAAGCCTTTCGTTCTTTCATTTTGAGTGAGAGAAGAGTTAACTAATATAGAAGTTGGTGCCAGAATTTGATCTTTAGTTGCTCTTCAAGTGTACCACATGCCTTCGTCCTCTGAGCCATTATCTTTGCTGCTCCCGCTGAGTGGCACGCCCTTTGCCCAGATTCGGGGTTGACCTAGGGCCTTGCTTTACTCAGGTTGCAGCTCAGATGCCACCTTCTTGAAGACGATTTCACTGATCAGCTAAAGCTACAAGAGTAACCCTGCACCTTAGTCTGAGCTGCTTCTCTCTGCATTTACCACCCTGATTTGGTAACTTTACTTGTTCCTTTGTCATCCCCACCCCATGTACACACACACACACACACACACACACACACACACACACACACTCCACAACACATTGAGGCTTGATCCTACCTACTGTTTTCACTGTTGTGTCTACAACTCCATGATACAATGTCTGATACATGTAAGAGTCTAGTTAAGCATTTGGTAAAAGAATTAATTAAAAATGTCAAGATGTCACATGGGACTTGGTAATGTTTTCTAAATTTTTTTTTCTTTAATTTATTTGATACAGGATCTTGTTATGTAGTTCAGACTCATAGTGATCCTCCTGTCTCAGCCTCCTCAGTGCTGGAATTACAGACATGCACCACCAAACCTGGTTTCAGGGCTGGCATGGCATGTGCTGCTTGGATTGAACCTGGGTCCTTATACTTGCTATGCAGGCACTTAGACCACTGAGGTATCTCCCCAGCCTCTGACTTGGTAACTATCACAAAAGAAATATCTTTAAGTGGCAGAAGGACAGATTTATAAAGGTTAATTCATTAAACTAGTTCCAGAAAGGCAGGGGGAAAAGGGTGTCCAAGCACTGGTGGTGAGAGAAGTGGGAGCGATTGTTGCACTTAGGCGAGAGGTTAAAATGTTGAAGGAGTCTTTATCTCCATGAATTCAATTTTAGTTTTAAAATAGCACTAAGGAATTTATCAACTGAACAGAAATAGAGAAAGGGACAGGACTATGAGTTCACAAAAAAGTACACTAAAGAAGATTTAAGTGTTTTTTGTTTTGTTCTTTTATGTTGCTGGGGCCTAAGCCCTAGGACTCACACTCTCATCACCCTGAAATTGCCACTGTGAAAGAAGGAAAAACAGTGTAGGAAAATAAGTTACTATGTGTAGCAAGGAGGGCCAAGCACAGGTTAGAAATCCCACCATTAGAGTGGTACCACGCTTCTTCCCAAGTGCTTGTGTAGCTCTTGGCAGCCTGCGGGGAGGGGAGGAGAGGAGGGGGGGCCATATTCAGGATCTAAAGCCGGGTTGCAAGCTGGTTCGACAAAGCAGCAACAAGCATGACAGAGTAGTGAAGGAAAGTGGCTGAAGTTAGGCTCATGGAACTGAGTGGGGAGGTCAGGAAAGCTCAGGGAGGGCTTCTAGACAAGGTCGTGCAGACGGTCAGCAGGTTGGCCCACATAGGGCAGAGCACAGTGGTGTGCCACTCTATCACTATCCACCAACTGCAGGGACAGAGCCACAATTCCATACAGGAGGTGAGCAACAAGCAGCAAAAAATATATCTGTCTTCTAACAGAAAAACTCATGGAGAAATTATATTTGACATGTGTGGGTTCTAGGTTGATCAACAGAACTTTTACTCATATCAGATCTAATGTTTAAAAAATTGTCAAGAATCATGGAAGTAGCCAAAATTTATAAAATGATAAAGATCTATCACTAAGAAGGAGACTATCCAGTTGCAGGGGTGCCCAAGGATGGATGGGGGGTGCCTATAGGACGCAGGAATTCCTTGGAGGCATCCAGAGATGCACAGGCTGTGCATGGGGGAGCCAGCCCAGACAAAGGGCTCCCTGTGCACCTCAGCCAGGGAAAATCCACACATACTTAATGCAATTTGACCTCTGCTTAATATTTTAGCAGTGTTTTGTATAGAGAAATTAATATAAAAAAACCACTGGGCTAGGGGATTTTTAGGATTCTTTGAGAACAAGGAGGCCCCTTTGTAAGTGAATTGTCTCGAAACTGAGAACCATTTTTGGAATGAATTGTTTATTTTAGAAGAGTTTTATGGTGTATTTCCAAACCAGTCACACAGTTAATAGAAAGTTCCCATGCACCACATGCCAGCTCACTCTAATATTAGACTCTTACATTAGTAGGGTGCATTTGTCCCAATTGCTGGACCAATAGTCATACTACATTATTAACTGAGGTCCACTCTTCATCCCATCTTCTTTCCTTTTTATTTAAAGTCCTTTTTCCTTTCTAGGACTCCGTTTCAGACACTGACTATACATCTTTATCAGGTCTCCTTAGGTCCACTTTTACTGAAAGTTTCTTAGACTTTTCTTAATTTTGATTATTTTGACAATTCTGAAGAGTAATGGTCCAACACCCCTCAGTTGAGGTCTTTCCTGGTCATTTTTTTATCATGAGACAAAGGTCTGGACCTTGGGAAGGAAGATCACAGAGGCCAAGCATCGTCCCCATGCATCATACCCAGAGGAGCTTTTATCTGCTCTCTATCTATTCCTTTGGTGGCTGCTCTGATAAAACATACTATACCAGGAGGTTTTTAAACAGCAGATTGCTTCTGGACAGTGTTGGAGGCTGGGAAATCCAAGACCAGGTCCTAGGCCTGGTAGGCTGCAGCCTGCTGGTTGCTCGGTGTGTTTTGTATAGCAGAAGCACGCAGCCTCCCCTGGTCTCTTGCAGAAAGATGTTTTGCTCACTCGTGATCTAGTCATCTTCTAAAGAACCCACCCATCGGTATTATCACAAGGAGATTCAGTAGCAGCATTTCATTTTTTCGAGGAAACAAAAGACCACAGCATAGAGGGAGTGTGTGCCAGATTGTTCCACTATGAAGTTACTAATCATGGGTAGTAAGAGCAAGGTTAATCCTCTCTTATGGATCTGGTTATTTGCAAGAAAAATATGGCAAATACTTAGGCCAAGTATGGGGTTTTAACAAGGGATATGAGCAGCAGATGATGGGCTTATTGTTGTTGCTGTTGGTTGTATTTAGTGCAGGGTCTACAGGGCCTCACTACGTAGATCGTACTCATAGTGATCCACCTGTGTTCAGCCTCCTGAGAACTGGGATTACAGGCGTGAGCCACCACGCCAAGTCTCAGTCGCTGTCTCAGCAGGCCCCTGGAGCAGGGCCAGCACTGCATGCCAGGGACTGAACCTTGGTCTCTGCATCTGCCTACCAGGTGTTTTAAACCGCTGAGTTATTTGCCCACCCTAGATGCTGTTTCTTTTTGTTGTTGTTGTTTTAATGTATTTTGAGGGCCAAAAACATAAAACTCTGAGACCTCTGGGGATACCAAATCCTGAACTGAGAAGTAAGGACATCTGCTGAGGCTGGGGAGGATGCTCTCTCTTCTATAAAGCTTCACAATCCTCTCACCTGGCATAGGAACCCAGGCCCTCTGGGATGTCTATGTTTCATTTGTCACCAAAGAAATGTGCTTCGTCATTGACTTAGGGAGGATTTTTTTTTCTTTTCCTGCTAAATACAGTCTGTCTATGATGGTAAACACTGAGACTTTCGAACATGGTGTAGGCCAGTGTGTCAGCAAACACGCTGCTGTGCTGGAGTGCGAGGCAGTCGCTGCCGCCATGGTGCCACAAGCGCACTGCGCCAATTAGTCCTCTGCTGGAAATCTGGGGCACCGCCTATCCAGAACCGTTACTCATGAAACCAGATGACACTTCTGAACATGCCAGCATCTTGGCGCTCAGCACCTTCACACACCTGTGGGAGGCCCAGAGACTGCCTCAGGCCACCTCTGCCCTGCTTACCTCCCCTGATTCCTGAAAGAAAGCCACCCAAGAAACATTTCTGCTGGAGGACCCAGCAAGCATTTAACGAATAGTTGCAGCCAGGGTTCAATGGGCGCGGAACAAACATAAGGTGAACTTGTCCACGTTCACAAAGTGGGCCCGGCGTTCCTTCCTCCTCAGCTCCCCACTCAGCACAAGAGCTGCTCTTGTGTTTCTCCACTTCAGGATGAGCTCACTGTAACTGAGGGTCTGGGAAACACCACAGAGCCCGTAAGAGCGGTCTACGTGCCAAGTGTGCTCAAGTCATGAACTTCTCCGGCTCATGCATTGTGGCCAGAAAGGCGGCCTTCTTGTTTCTAAGATAGAAATACAAGTCATATGCCAAGTAAATTCTGAGCATCTGGGGATGGAGGAGATTGAGTGCTTTGGAGATGTGAAGAGTAGGATTCCTCTTGGGATAGAAATCCTTTAGATGGATTCCACCCAGGATTTTCTGCATAGAATATTAGAAACAATGATTAAAAATCAGCCCCCAGAGCTTTAGAATTAGTGGAGAAAATATGGCAGAGGGAAGGGAGACAAGAAAGGAAAACTATATGTGCAAAACTAAATTTAATCTTCCTAATGCCCCTGTAAATTTAGAATTAGAACCACATTTAAAAGACAGGAAAACTTAAGTGTGAAGAGGTTCAGTGGCCTAGAGTTAGGTCAATAACTAGAATTCCAACCCAAGTTTGCCTAACTTTAAAGCCTATATAACTTTCTGGCATTCTAAGAAGTCTGCTTGATAGAGGAGGACAAAGGAAATCCTCAATCTACATGACATAAGGTAAAGAGTAGGAAGGAAATGAAGAAGCACATGCAAAACAAGTACAACCATATGAAAGAGAGAGAGAAAACCTGCAGTTCCTCTGATCTCCACCAGCCAATGGGACTCATCCTATAGCTCCAGTGAAAAGTTCTTGGGTTAAAAGTGTAACCCAATTCCAAGAACCCATGGGTCCATATGCAAGCTTGGAAATTAAAATGGAACCTGTGGTATGGCGTAAGCAGGCTGTGGTCCTTGCTCCCAAGAAGGCTGGCAATACTCAGCACCAGAAAGAGAGGTATCAACACCATCCAGAATATAGTGGGATGGGGGTGCAGTGGGCAGTGGCTCCCTCAGACCCAGGACTGGGGAAGGCCTTCAGGCAAGGTCAGTGCATTGGTCCTGCACCCTGAAGCATAAAGATTTTCATGGGAAGCAAAGACAGGAACTGTACTCCAGCAACTGGAAACCAAGAAAGGGGTGAAGAAGCTGAAATTTGTGTTAAAGAATTGAAACTACATTCAACAGACACAGAAAAGCAAAGAGTTTCAAGGAATAGGGATGCAGCCCAGCCAGGCCGCTCAAGAAGGAAAAGATTAGGAGGTGAAGGCAGTAATCAAGCCAGAATTAAGGAGAGCTCGAGCTGCAGCAGTGACGAAGTGAAGAAAGCCCCAGATGTGAAACCGTGAGGGCGGGGTCACAGATGGGACTGAGGAAGGATGGAACCAACTTTTCTGTCCTGAATGGCTAAGAGATCAGAAAGCATATAAAATGTGCTAAGCATTATAGCAAGTGGCAAAGCTCAGAGGCATAAAGATAATATTATTGTGAGTTCGAGACCAGCCTGAGCTACAAAGTGAGCTTAAGGCCAGCCTGAACTGCATAGTGAGACCCTGTCTCAAAAAGACAAAAAAAAAAAGATAATATCTGGTCAGAGGCACTGAGTTGGAGCCATCCTTAAGCAGGCCTCTGCTCAGAGAACACAGGAAACGTGAGCCAGGGCAGGACTCTGCAAAGGATAGCCTGTGGGCTGCACATTTTTGTAGATGAAATTTTATTGGAGCACAGCCACACTTTGGAGTTCACCAGTGGTCTGTGATTGTTTTTCCCTACAGCAGCAGAGCAGAGTTGCTCTAACACAGGCTCTGGGACCTGCAGGCCACCAATGCAGGCTAGCAGGCCCTTAAGGGAAAAGTCACCAACCTCTTTTTTCAGGGCTTGGGTGGGAGGATGGGGCATGGGGGTGGCCTGCAGTTGAAAAGAAGGCTAAAGAAGTTATCTTGGATGTTTTAACCCACTCTCATTTCAAGTAATATTTGCTGAAATTTTACTCTAGGTCAAGCACTGGGACATGAGAGTAGGTAGAGCAATAAAAGAAAAGAGGACAGGGCCTGGCAGATAACTCAGTGGATTAAAGAACCTGCTTAAGCAGATGCAAGGACAGGGGTTTGATCCCCATGTGCTGGCCCCACCCCTACCCCTGGGACAAGCTGAGATGGAGACTGAGACTGGGCGTGGTAGAATCCACCTGTAATCCCAACTCTTGGGAGGCTGAAAACAGGAGGATCACTACGAGTCTGACCTGTGTAGTGAGACCCTGTGGACCCTGTACTAAATACATTTTTTAAAAAAAAAGGAAAAGAAAAGAATAGAGGACAGAGGAGGCGCTGCTCTCTGTGCACCCCTGGGGGAGCATTGACAGGGAACCTTCAAATGAACAGTCATTACCAGCAACACCTACATAAGGGCTACGAGAGAGGAAGGTGGACAGAGGGGCTGGAGGGCACATGGGCCAGAGCCCTGAGACAGGCCCAAGGGAAGCCAGTGAGGTCAGCACTGCAGCCAGGGCCCTGGGTACCTCAAGGCCCAAGCATGGCGAGGATGCCAAATGCCGCAGGTATGCTGGAGTCTAGAAAGGAGCTGTTGGAGTTGGCATTTGGGAGCTAATTACAGACTTCCTAGATTATTCTTGGTACAACAGCAGAAAACCAAGCAGACTGCAAGAAGCTGAGGAATTAAGGAGCGGTGAGGGACTTGGAGCAATGAGTGTATGCTGGTTTCTCTCCCCCACCCCTTTTTTACTACTGTATGTTTGTGACCATCAGGGGAAACCATGACTGGAAACACACATCCAATCTTGATTCTTTCTACTTCCTACTACCCTCCTCCATTCCTATCTCTTCCTGTTTCTCAGATCTGGGGAGACAGAGAAAGACAGAGAGAGAGACTGAGAAAGAGAAAGAGGAAGAACAAGAAGGAGGAGGAGGAGAGGGAAGGAAGAAGAAGGAGGAAGGAGAGAGGAATGTAGGCAAGAAGGGAGGGAGGGAGGGAGGGAAGGAGGGAGAGACTTATGCAAATGATGATCAAGACAAGACATGGCAGTTAAGAGAGGAATTAGATTAATCAGGAAGAGGTACATTTATGGAAAGAATCACTGGAGAATAGAGATTGAAGATTTAGAGAAAAAACAAATGCATCATGAAGCCAAGTACAAGAAAAAAAAAAAAAATAGGTAGGTACAACCTAGAGCACAGGTGGAGAATTTATAAGAAAACTAGCCAGCATTTATTGGACACTTTGAGTGAGTTAATCACTGAATTAAGAGTCAAAGCCAATGATTCAGAGGGGTGCAGATATGCAGTCTTCAACTCTTGTGTCAGTTACGAGAGGTGTGTAGTGTCACCTGCATTTCAGAGGAGGAAACCAGAATGGGGAAAGTTCCTACCTTGCCCAAGGCCCACATTTAGTAGTAGCACTGCTGGGACTTGAAACTAATATTATTCAGCTCTGTAGAACATGTGCTTTCCATTGACCATGCTTTGGAAATAAAGTGCACCATAGTAAGGAAATGCAGTATGGGTGGAGAGAGGCCTGAAGCAGGAAGCTCTTTATTTATTTATTTTTTATTATTATTATTTTTTTTTTTGTCTTTTTGAGACAGGGTCTCACTATGCAGTTCAGGCTGGCCTCGAGCTCACTTTGTAGCTCAGGCTGGTCTCGAACTCGCAACAATCCTCCTGCCTCAGCCTCCCGAGTGCTGGGATGACAGGCATGCGCCACCACGCCCGGCAGGAAGCTCTTTAAATGCAGGTTCCCCAGCCCCAGGTGATCCCTGAGCATCCTCAGAGGTCCCTTGTGCCTTGTCTGCCTCCCCACACTTGTCTCTGCCAATGCTGGGGGTTCCTGTGGTCTCCATGTGTCTGTCTTGCTCTGGGACTCAGGAGGTGGACTCCTAGGAGCACAACCAGCCCTCTTACCCTCTGGTTTCTGGTTGGCTGGCGAGAGATAAGATGACAGAAGGAAATCCAGGACAGGGATATGTCCTTCACCTTCCTCCACACAATATCCTTATAGGCCAAGTGCACCTCTGCAGCAAAGGCAGCAGCCTAGGTCAGGCAACCTTCTCCTGGAGCCGCTACTGCCTCTGTTGTCAGGCTGGGTGCCCATTTATCTCCTGCTAATGTCCCTTCACTCTAGCCACGCCTCTGAGAAGACTCCCTGCACTGAAATCTCCCTCATGCCCCTGTTCAGTGTGCCACCTCGGTGCTTCCATGCCCAGCCAGCGCATGTGGTCACATGTATTCCTGGAGGCCCCACATATGCAGTCATTACACAGTCAGTCACACTCACCCATTTCCCCTTATTTACCTGAGAAACCTGAATACACATCCCATCTTCAAGGTTTTTTGGACAGAAACACTAAAGAATTTCTGCAGATATGAAAGAGCTCTGGGATGAACCTGGGAGCTCAGCACCAGTTTAAAATCTCATTAACCAGGGCCAGCCAGATAACTTCAGCAGAGGTCAGCAACTAGGCTTTGATCCCCATGCCAGCCCCGCTGCTGGGGTGCACTGAGACAGCAGCTGAGACTGGGCATGGTAGTGCACACCCGTAATCCCAGCTCTCGGGAGGCTGGAAACAGGAGATTCACTGCAAGTCCGATCTATGTAGTGAGACCCCATACACCCTGTACACCCTGTCCTAAATTCATTCTTCAAAAAAATTTCATTAACCACCCCTGTCAAATTTAGGTATCAGCAATATTTAATCATGGTTCCCCTAAAATTGCCTAAGGAAACAAATCCCAGGTTTGACTGACCTAGGTTTAGAAATGTACTAGATCTGAAGTTACAATTTGATTTAAGTTCAAAGCTCTTTCAGTTCTGGTCTTGAAAGGGAAGCTAGCCAATCTCTATGTTATGATTCACACTCTGTGATAGGAACCTAATTTAAAATATTAATTTGCTTTTCAAAAGTGAAAGAAATGAATGCCCTTAGAATGACTGCTTCCTGTCCTTCTTTCTTCCCCCTACTCCTCCCTACAAAAAATGAAAAACCACACTTTGCCTGTTGATGTCATTTACTCCTTCTGGGAAGGTGAAACCGCATCAGTTTTACTTTTAATGTGTAGTTTCTTTCCCAGGCTCTAGGATGGCAGTGCAAGGGGCTGGGCAGGGGAGCCTTCTGGACCCTGGCCCAGTGCCTTCCACCGTGGCTCAGCAGCACAGCGGGATCCCCCCACCCGCATCTGTGTCACTTCAGCCTAGTCAGCACCCCATTCTATTCTTCTGTCTGGCCTATGTTTCCTTCATGTAGAAGAAAAAAGACTTACAAATAATTAGTGATTTGTGGTTTTTTTCAAGTGTGGAAGTTTCCTTGTATCCTAAAAGATAGCAGAGTCCCAAGAGACATGGCAGTGCTGATGTCTCAGGCACATGGGTCGTGCTCAGTGCGCATCTTGGTCCTTGTTGCCTTCACTGTGAATCCACAGCCCCACATAGCAGAGTCCACATAGCAGAACCTCTGGACTCTAAGCTCCTTCCAGTTCCAGCCTGGTGATCTTTCCATGAGTGCTTGAAGCTTGCTACCCAGCTAAAGGCCTGGCACACAAGAACTTCAGTCTCTTCCCACCCTTGGGTGAGCACAGAGCACCTTGAAGGATGGTCTAAAATCTCAGGAATATGAGTCTCTATTTAGAGCTAGACTAAATCTTCTCAAGGATAGGGGTCAAGTTTTCCCTACCTTGCTTCTCAGATTTCACCAAAGTTTAGATCTGAATTTCTAAGCCAGTCAGACTTTATTTATTTCACCTCAGTGTTTTTTTTTAATTTATTTATTTGTATTTTAACTTGAAGAGTGAAAAATAGAAGCAAAAACAAATAGAAAAAATGACATGAACAGGGTAATATACAATAATACATATGTTACAGATTTTCAAAACAAGGATAGCTTATATATATATATATATATATTTATTTATATTTATGTTTTTTTAAATAAAATAATCCAACACAGATTAGCAGTCTACAATAGAAGTGGGTTATCCACAGAAGTTGTTGACTTGAGCCATTCACAGCTCAGTATATTAATATGACTTAACTTTATATACCTCCATTTTTATATGTTTCTGCTGGATGGTTAAGACAAGTTAAAGCAAAACCTATATAACAGTCAGACTTTAGAGGAAACTAGAGTTTCCTTTAGATGCTCCCTAAGCAGGCTTATCTCATATCAAGGGGTTCACACATCCTTTATCAGATTTGCCTTAGATCTCTGGAAGGTCAGTGGTCACTGAAGTCCTACTCAAATGACTCCTACTTAAAATATACCCTATTTTCAGAAATCTCCCATCTAGTAGAACTAGATTCCTAATCAGTGTTCAGCCTGGGTGCAGTCCACTCAGCTCAAGCTATGATCCTCTTCAAAACTCCCAAGTCTTTTCAGAGATTCTGAGAATAGCTTGGCCCACTCTTCCAACATGGAGAAAGGTATCTTGAGTAATTAAAGCATCAATACCATCAAGTGGCAGAGCATGACTATGGAATCTCCAAAAGGCCCTTCTGCCATGCCCATATAATATGACATTGGTGACAATTTGAGATATGTCTTCCAACCAGGACTAGCCTTGCCTACAATAGGGAAAATTTGGATAGTCACTGAGAACTGCTCTTTTCCTGTGAAACACACCAGATTTCAGGTCTTGTGAGGCTGCCAGACAAACTACCCAGCAGTCACTTCCTCCTAAAACTGCATCTCTCAGGGCCACTGTTACCACCATCTGCTCAGTCCTTAAACACAAGGTTCTAGGGCTCCTGAACCTGATTTGAGAGTTCCCAGGGAAGAGTTGGAGAAGAAGTAGGGAAGGATTGAGTAAGACACTCTCAAAGCCCCATGGAAAGGAGCAAAGCTTGTTCATCTCACCTCTGCTCAAGAGTTTCTTTATCTCTGTCCAGGAGTTTCCATGGAAACCTCCTAAGTTCTATCTATAGGAAGAGCAAAAATTAAAAATAAGAAGCATCTTGAGGTATGTATGAATTTGCTCCAAAGGAGGCAGGCAGGGGAGGAGGAAGTGGGGGCTCTCCGGGAAGAACTAGAAATAATCACTATCCTGATGCTTTCAAAAGGCCTTGTAAAACCCAACCTGACTTCAGCTGCAGGATCAGGAGGAAGGTTAGGTGTGAGCAGAGTATCAGCAGTGTAAGCAATGGCAAGGACAAGAGAGGAGCCAGCATCACCTCCAAAGCTGATCTCAGACTAAAGGGGCCAGAGGAGGAAGACCAAGAGAGGGGGCTGAGAACAGAGAAGATGGTAGTGTTCCAGTGGGGACACTGCCACCACTCATACCCTTTATCATATAGGCCAAGGACAAAGAACCACACAGACGTACAGAAGATCCCAAGTAGCCAAGATGATGTTGAGCAAAAAAGAGCAAAGCTGGAGCCCTCATAATTCATGACTTGAAGACATCCTACCACAATTCATGACTTGAAGACATTCTACCAAGCCGTAAAGACAAAGCAGCATGGCACTGGCACAGACGCAGACACCAAGATGAACAGAGCAGAACAAAGGACCCAGAAGTAACCAACTGATCTTCAATAAAGGTTCCAAAGCTGTACATTAAAGAAAGGACAGCCTTTTCATAGATGATGCTAGTGAAATTAAATTTCTGCAAGGAGAAGATTGAGAGCTAACCCTTATTTCTCTCCAAAATCTCTCTGTACAAAATCTTTACCTCTCTATATAGCAATCAAATCAAAATGAGTCAAAGACTATAATATAATGCATGAAATTCTGAAACCCCTACAAAAATATATATAATAGAAATGTTCTAAGACACTGGTAAAAGCAATACTTCTCTAAATAAGATGCTAAAAGCTCAAGAAACAAAAGAAAAGGGCCAGCGAGACAGCTCAGCGGAGTAAGTGCCTACATAGGCAAGCACAGGGAGCAGGGTTCTGTCCAGGCATCACACGCTGCACTGGCCCTGCCTACAGGCACACTGAGCTGGCCAGAGTCCAGGCATAGTGGTGCACTCCTGTAATCCCATCACTGGGGAGGCTGAAAGCAGGAGGATCACCCCAAGACTGAGCTGCATAATGAGACATTTTTTAAAATTTACCAAA
This sequence comes from Ctenomys sociabilis, assembly GCA_004027165.1. Classification (NCBI taxonomy): domain Eukaryota; kingdom Metazoa; phylum Chordata; class Mammalia; order Rodentia; family Ctenomyidae; genus Ctenomys; species Ctenomys sociabilis. The sequence continues at coordinate 135,370 of PVKA01000535.1, read as the reverse complement.
TACATTAAAAATAAATAAATAAAAGAAAAAATGGCAAATGGAACTATAGCAAATCAAAGCACCTTCTGTATAGCAAAGGAAACAATCAATAGGGTTATGAAAATGAGAGAACTATCCAGGACACACAAATAACTCAAAAAATTTAACAATAACAAAACACACCAAGTGATTCAATTTAAAATGGGTGAAGGATCTGAATAGACACTTATAAAAAGAAATACAAATGACATTTTATATCTATCTATAAATATTTATACATATGAATATGAAAAATGCTCAATATCATTAGTAATCAGTGAACTGCAAGTTAAACAACAATGGCAACCAACTCATGCCAGGTAGAATGGTTACTATAAAAAAGTCTTTGTGAGAATGTGGAGAAAAGGGAGATCTAATGTAGTGGTTTGAGGTTTTTGAAAGAGAAGCAATGCAATATGGGACACGTTTCATAAGATTATTTTATAATGAATCACCCAAAGAATTATATATAAGAGTGCAGGAAATTTGTCCACACTCTAAAGACCAGAGAATCCAGGTGAGGACCTGGATCCTAATATTCTGCATGTGTCCAGCTGAAGACCTAAAACTCATAACAATGCCTCCCACAAGTCCAACTGGATGCCTAGAGCCCATAGAAATGTCTCATGCAGGTCCCTTCATGGATCTGCACTGGGAAGGCCCAAAGGTCAATGGGGGAAGCTAGAAAGCCTATGCCAGAGGGATGAAGAATCTCTGCTAGCAGGCTGAGGGATCTCAAATGGAGCCAGAAAGCAATGCTCAAGGTAAGAACCAGAGATCCTCCAAAGAGTACCACAGCCATCCTTTGCAACAGTGAGGTCCCAACCTTCTCCAAGGATGAGGAAAACTGAGTTCCCATCAGGAAAGCCAACCACACAAGCTTCTCTAAAAGACTGAGCTATATACAATCTTCCCCTCCAGAGTCAGGAAGTGATGCTCAGATTAAGGACCACAGTTCCCCAAAGTGAATCTCAGCCATCCTCAACAAGGACAAGGTCCCAAGCTCTTCCTTTGACAAGAACAATCAAGCTCACCAGGAAAGCCAGAATGACAAGGTCCTCTAGCAGAATATGCCAAGAGAGCCAACAGCTCCAACAACTTCAGCAGCTTTTCCAAACAGCTTCCCTGACAGCCTCTCCAAACACTTCTCCAATTCTTCCTCTTACATTGCTGGCAACAATCCTCAGAAGGGCCTCCCACCCTCAGCACCATGCTAGTTCAGTTCAGTTGGATGTAACAAGTTGACGACAAGTTGACAATCCACAGAACTTTATAAACTATTGATGAGGATGTAAATTTCTACAGCCTTTGTGGAAAATTAGTACAGCTACGGCATGAGGTTTTTCACTGTATGAGGATTTCTCTGGTCTGTCAACAGATGAATAAAGAAAATGTAGTACATGTACATTAAAGTATTATCTACCCATAAATAGGAATGAAAGCCTGCTATGTACATGGAAACACAGGACATTGTGTTAAGCAAATAGGCCAGACACAGAAAGAGAATGCATCACATGTTTTACCCACATATGATAACTTACGGAGGAAAGGACCTACGATAGAAAAATGGAGGCTGGAGCAGGGTGGGCAAAAGAAAATTGGGTGGACGCAATGAATACACAACATGCAAGGACAGAAATATCACAGTGAATCCATCACCTTGTACATTGATTTGTGTAATAATTGCAAAAATAAAAACCAAAAGAGCCAATCAGTCTGTCACCCAACCTAACAGGTTCAAACACTTCAAAAATCAGGCCTTAAATGAATAACCCTGGAAGTATTGAGTACTTCTTTGTCTTGTAAAAGCACAACCCTTTGAGTCAACAATAAGGAGGAACTCTATTAACCTGTTTCTCTTCAAATCTTGACTTCCAATGAAGTTTGAGTGAAAACTCAATGCCTGGACTTTAAATGTCATGAAAATTGCTTTTTTAAAAATAGAGCAAGTACATCAAAGAGCAAACTATAAACCTCCCAGAAAAGAATCATTCTGACCTTGAGTCTGGCAATGACAAAGGACTGAAAAAAATCATTTTTATTTTTGAGGCAGGGTCTCCCTATGCATTTCAGGCTGGCCTTGTGCTTATTTTGCAATCTAGGCTGGTCTTGAACTCGCAAAAATCCTCCTGCTTCAGCCTCCAGAGTGCTGGGGTTACAGACATCGGTCACCATGCCTGGCTTTGAAAAAAAGATTAAATGGATAAAAGATCCACATAAATATTCCCCCCCCAAAGGCATGGAAATAGCCAACTGCCACATGAAAAGGCATTTAACATCATCAGCCAACAGAGAAATAAAAATCAAAACAACATTCTTCCACTTCATACTCCCTAGGATGATCATAGTAACAGACAGATGATAACAAGTGTTGGTAAGGATGTGGAGAAACTGGAATCCCAATATAAACTGCTGGGAGTATAAAACAGCATAGCTGCTGTGGAAAGCTAGTATTTACCAAGGGAAATGAAATACCCATGCACACAAAAACTTACATTCATATCAATATTACTCATAATAGTAAAAAGTAGACACAACTTAAATGTCCATCCACTGATGGTTGCATAATAAAATATGGTCTAAACATATAACAGAATACCATTCAGCTATAAAGAGGAAGTTCTGATTTATCAGATCCAGTATAGATGACTTTTGAAAACAGTATGCTAAGGGAACAAAGAAAAATCACAAAAGACCCTGTATTTGATGATTTCATGTACTAAACTTCTCCAGAATAAGCAAATCCATAGAGATAGGATGTAGACTGGTGATTGCCAAGTGCTGAGGAGATTGAGCAAAATACAAAGAAATTGCTAGTAAGACTTCTTTTGGAAGTGATGAAATATTCTGATATGATGATGGTGAGAGTTACATGACTGCGAATAAACCAAAAACCACGGGATCATTCACTATAAATGCAGGAATTGTATGGTATCAGCTACAGCTGATTCTAAAGCTGCCATTAAGAAAAACAGGCCACACGGAATTGGTACATGTTGGCCCTGCCTTTATAGAAGTCCCAATGTTTTTCACCATGAACATTTTGCATTGTTTGTATTTTTAAGAATACCTTACATTAGTGCATTGTCTAATCTTGATGACAAAGCTTGAGGCATCTCTTTAAGTTCTGTATTTTGCATACCTCCCTTCAGCCCTGACCCAAAATAGGTGCAGCCACAAAGCCACTGTGACAATTAGGATCTTCCTGTGCCTGAAAGCCTTAGTCCTCAGCGTGGCTGTCAAGAGGTTGGCTTAGGTGCTTTTCTCATTTCTGAGACAAACTACTCAACACCTAAAGTCTAAGGAGGAAAATGTATATAGCTCACGGTGTACAGAGGTTTCAGTCCATAATCAGCTGGCTCCAAGGCTTGGTGGCCTGGCAGACAGGCATTATGGAGGAGAAACAGTTCGTGGTGGGCAGAAGGCAGCAAGCAAGGGACAAGACAAGCTTCTTTTTATCTCTTACTGTACCCAGGCTATCAGGATTAAGGGTGATGATTTGCTAAATCAGTCCACTGAATGGATTCGGGTGATGCCAAAGCAGTCAATAGGCTGATTTTGTAATCACTCACCCTTAACTCTAGCACTGCACCATCAATCAATCACACACTCTAGATTTAGCCACCTCTGAAAAAGCCCCACCTATGGCTACATGAAACTTTGGGGAAACATCTAGATACAAGCAACAGCAGAGGTAATAGAAACTTGAAGAAGTGGGGCCTGGGGGGCTAGGGAGTTAGTTCAATGGAATAAGAACTTGCCTGGCAAGCTCAAGGTCCTGAGTTCAATCCCTGGTACCACCAAAAAAGAAAGAAAAAGAAGTGGGGCTAGGGGAAGATATTATCCTTGGAATATAACCCCAAGCAGGGTAGTGGTACCCAGCTTCTTGTTCTTCTTATCTTCGGCAGACTGACTGCGAAGTGAACAGCTTTGACCTACTATGTGCTCCTGCCTTGCTTTTTATGTTTCCTCCCCACAGGCACAGAATTACTGAGGCCAAGTGACCTCAGACTAAAATCTCTAAAACCATGAGCCAAAATAAGCTTTCTCTTTACAATAAATAACATGATTATCCAGGTATTTGTGACAGTGGCACAGTGACAACTAACATAGGCATGGTGATTGAAAGAGCTTTTCCTGGTCCCCGAGGGAGCGTCTGTGTGTTTTTCCTCTTCTTTCCTTGACCAAGAGTGCCAAACACACACTCCATCAGGGCCTCTCCTGGTGCAATTCTGCTGCTGCTTCATGCAGACTCACTCTCTTCCATTGGCCGTGTGTGTGTGTGTGTGTGTGTGTGTGTGTGTGTGTGTGTGTGACTATGAAGAACAAGAAAGATTCAGTAAAACAATAAGTGGGCATCATCCCAATTACCAAAAAAAAAGAGATGAAAAGAAAATATACTATAAATTATAGACCACTGAGCATAAAATAGACCTCTCGCAGAATTCTAAAACTGTACTATTTCATAATATGATATTATGAAACATTCAGAAAGCAAGGCAGTCCAATAGTCACTAGTAAAATTTTACTAAGCCAAAGAAATGGTAAATGCATCTTACAACCTTTTATTATTATAGTTATTAGGCTACAATAATAGATGAGGGAATCATGAAACTGTTTTTCTCGATTTTAGCAGTGCATTCAGCAGAGAACAGGATAAGAGAATGTGGGCAAAAATGATTGTACACTAGGATACTGATTTGATTGATGGTCCACAGAGGTACTGCAAGATATATCAACAAGGTAGATTCAGCTGCAGCAAAATCTAAATTGCTCTTGGACCCTACAAGGCCAACTGTTTTTCTAAAATTTTTAACAGATTTTATATTTATTTTATTTATTTAATTTATTTATTTGGAACAGGGTTTGGCTACGCAGCTCGGACTCCTAGTGATCCTCCTGTCTCAGCCTCCCCAGTGCTGGGACTACAGGTGTGTGCCACCATGCTCACTTTCAATGGTCAGCACAGCACACCTACAGTTCTGGGGCCCACACAGCACACCATACTGGGGATCAAGTCCTGGTCCTTGCGTTTTCCAGACAGGCATTTAGAACACAGAACTATCTCCCTGGCCAACTGCTGAAAAGAGGCCTGCTCTACTCTCTGGCTGACATCCCAAGAGCGATGAGTGTTATTAGCCCTGAGAAGTCCATTCTGGGGAGAAACCACGAAATGAGAGCCTCAGGGGGACACAGTCCAGTGTGCAGACTAGGAAGCAAAAGGGGCAGGGCATTTAGTGTAGAGGAGAAGAGCGTTAAGAGAAACACAATGATTACTTTTAAATGTTTGAAAGATTCAAAAAAGGAAAAAGAAAACCGAACCAATTCTACATAACTAGATGGACAGAATTAAAACCAAACAATGCAAGTTGTTTCTAAAAATAAACGCCAGTTTACCGCGACAGAAGGGCCCCTCCCCTAGCTTGAGCTGCAAGCACAAATGGGCTGTGCTGTGTGTGAGGCAGGCGCTCCCTTTCAAGGAAGGCATTCTAGTTGAAAACCTGCCTGGGAGGCTGCAGATGGGATCTGAATAATTAGATGAGATTGGGCCACATGTCTTACTGGATCCCTTCCAAAACAAAGATACTATGAATCGCTTTCTTCACTTCTCCTCTACCTTGTATACGCCCTGTGCTATGGAGGGTGAGGACTGAGGATAGCCCAGCCCGCATCTCATCCTGTCCCTTTCACCTTTACTCCTCCTGCGCACCCCTTTTCCTCCCTTCCTTTTTCCTTGTTCCTCCTCCCTCTCTCACGTGTCTCTTTTTTCCTCAGAGAGCTGACACAGCGCAGTTCTTCTTGCTGTTCCCATGACCCCCTCCAAAACTAGGATGCCTGAGAAAGTCTCCCCAAGGTAGGAATAATAGAAGACCAGACCCAGGGGGGTTTATGGTATCAGTTAAGCTGTGACTTTAAATATGTACCATTGGCTTGCTCTGGGACACAAGCAGATGTTCACTGAAGAATTGCTCTCAGAATACCCACTGGTGCTCTGATCTTTCTCTGTAGTACTCCATGCTTGCAATATATTCAGTGTATTTTTCTGCTTTACTGTTTAAGTTGCAAAGGCCAGGCCATGACAGCTTTGGCTATGCTATATCCCCAAGAAAGCAGTCAACAGATAGCGATTAAATGAATAAAAAAATTCTCTCCACCTTCCCCTATGTATTCCTTACTGAGTAATTTCTATAAGTACTGCTTAATAATAAGCATTAGGGCACAAAGCTTGAGGGCTAGTAGGGATGTCAGAAAATACCTAGCTAGTCCAGTCTCTCCATTTGACAGATTCATAAAACTAAGTGCCAGGCTGGAGATATAGCTCAGTGGCATAAGCACCAGCCTGGAAAGTGTAAGGTTCTAAGTTAAATCCCCAGTACCACAAAAAAGATAAATGATAAAGAAACCTAGGTGCCAGAGTGGTAACTTGTTCAGTTAGGAAACAGCAGGGCTGACATTCAAAAACAGTCCTTCTGGATTCTAGGAGGTAGACCACTTACAGGACTGAAAAGATTTTAGAATCAGATGAATCTGAGTTCCTCTTAACGAGCTGTAACCAAGTCAACTAATGTCTCTATACCTCAATATCTCCAAAAATGGACAGGAAAGACAATGCCCAGCTACCTTCCTGGCATAGAGGAAATGCATGATGAACAGTGGCTCTGACGTTATGACCACATAACACATGAGGCCTTCAGAAACAGAAACTGATCGGTGCTGGGCAGGTGGAATAAATACCAGGGGGTTGAGGTGTCGAACCACTTTTCCATTCTTAATATCACCCACTGAGGTGCCACACAAAAAGTGGCAGAGTGACTCTTGGTCACAGAGATGCCCACTGTCAGTGGAGCACATGTGGCTGTGGGAAACACACCATTTCACAAGTATAGTGCTGTACCTTTCACAAGACTTTCTGTTAGACTTCTAACCTTCTCCTTGAGTTCCTACCCCAGAGCCTTCCATATAACAGAGTCACTGGAACTCCTATGTAGGCATTGTCTCCCAGCTCTTGTGGAAGGTGCTGAAAGTAGAGTGCAGGAAACACTGCAAGCTCCGAGATTTGTCCCCATGAGAGCTTACAAAAAAACAAGAGCAGATAAACAGAGCATGATGTTGATCACCCTTCTCTCATGGTTCACCTCCTCCTCTGTGATTTTGATGTTCACCAGTCCTGGGTTCAGCTTCCTGTACAACCCAGTCCTTTTTTCCTCTTCTTTAATGGCCTCCCTGGAGCCCAGATGGCCTCTGTCCCTGTAATCGCAGGGCACATTCCCTTTGTCCTGTACCCAGCACACACCCTGCCCTCTTAGCGCTCAGGCTGTGTCTACACAGAACAGCTACTCTTACCCAGAGTGCCTCATCAACCTAGAGGCTGACTGTTCCATTTATCTGAACAAGGTAAATTTTGTCACTCATTCAGCTGCTGATGTTTTTAGACACTTATCTCTGGCTTTTTTAAAATTGATATTAATCCAGTGCATGGGGTACAGACAAAATAGAAGAGGTGCTTTCCAACACAAATCACCCTGAAGCAAATGCAATAGTACTGTCTAATTGAACCTTTTTATTAGAATGTCAGGGGACATGAAGAGCTAAGCAGAGAACTACTTGAAGGGAGGTGTGGCTTGTTTGTCAAAGTAGACACTTATGTTCTCTTAGAATAGTTCCTGAGAATGATTTGAGAAGGTATGAACAGATACAAGGAATAAGAGGATGATTAATGTAGGTGGAACTCCATGTACCTTTTGTAGGTTTGGGACTCGTATAACTAAACTATATAACTACTTCCACAAGTGTTATTTCAGTACACTAGCAGTTACTGAGTTTCAAAAATCCTGTGGCAATGCTAAAACATGACAACCAAGTATCATGGTGAGCAGAAATCTTAATCCAATACAGCCCTCATGGGAGGAAAGAATTCAATTTCTTCGGAGTTGGTCCAAGCTCCCCCTCACACTCTACCCAAGAGAGTCCTGACCAGGTAGATGTCAGGAAAAAAAAGGGGGAGGAGGGCAAGATCTGAATAAATGGAACTAAAAAGAGAATTACACCCATGTTTGCAAAGACATGGTCCTTGCAAGTAAGATGGCCTCTCTTCGTGCCACACCAACCTAAAGCCATCTTTATTTAGTTCCTGCCCCCTCCAGGACTTCTATTCTTCTAGAGTCTCCAGAGTCCGTGCTGGGGTATTTCTTATTTTCTGCATCAGGATCTCAGTGTGAAAAACCCTTCTCTCATTTCTATTTAGAAAATACTTTTTTTCATATTTTTACTGAGAAACAAATAGCAATGAGAATTTTCAAATTAGTAGGACAGTTTCAATAATTAATACATTGTATATTGTTTTCTTAGTGGCTAATTGTTGTACAAGATGCAGACATGATATGAAAATATCTTCCTCAACCCATTTTTAAATAGTCTAACTGTAAATAATGCAGGATGCAAAATTGTACATACCATCTAATTGGAAACATGTAAAAAAATCACATTCTTTTTTGTTGGTGTTTTTATTATTTTGTGACAATGTCTCACTAGATAGTACAGGCTGGCCTTGGACTCACTATACAGCAGAGTCTGACCTTGAAGTCGCAGGGAGCCTCCTGCCTCGGCTTCCCAAATGCTGGCAGGTGCCACTATGCACGACTTTAAAAAATAATCACTTTCATGCTAAAATCTATAAAAGATTATAGTTTGATTATATTAAGGAAGTAGTAGATGAGTTATTTTTTCTTATCATTTATGAACTTTTTCTTTTAAATATAAAAAATTAATCGTGTGAATTTTACACACTAAAATTGTTTTCTTTGTTTCTGACATTGTTGGACGGGGAAGGGAGGGTGAAGATGTGACCCACTTCAGCACTGTGCCTTCCTAGGAAGAGAAGAGAGAGAACTTCTTCCCTCTTGGACGAGGCACTCTGACCACAGGGCCTGAGTCTGTAGTGTTCTTGGCAGCCCTAACCCTAACATAGTGTGGCACCCTGTTGGAACACACTGCGTTTCATATGTGTGTGTGCAGAGAACACACAAGGCACATCTCTGTCTGAAACACATTTGCTTCTTTTTTTTTTTTTCTTTCTTTTTAGCCAAAGGGAAAAGTCCTCAGTAATCTAAAAGTCCAAAGTTATAGGGGCAGAAAGTAGGAGACAAACAACCACAGGGACACACATTTCTTTAGAATAGTATAAAATAAGCACTCTTCTGGCAAGTGCAAGGGCTTGAGTTCAGTCCTCAGTTCTGCCAATCAATCAATCAATCAATCAATCAAAATAGAACAGTATAAACTCATTAGACAGGAAACTCACCTGCACGAGGAAAGAGATGGCTCTGGTCTCCAAGAAAATGGGGACACAGCGCCATGCAATCACCACCTAGTGCCAGACAGGTTTATGAATGACATGGACATGTGGCTGAAAGGTAGAACTGAGAGACGGAGGTGGGAAGCAGAAGATAACCGTGGCATGGGACCTTCCAGTTTTTTGTTTGTTTTATTTTGCTTCAGTTTTTAAAAAAAAATTATTTACTTACTTATTTGGTACAAGGTCTTTGCACTTGCCAGACAGGTGCTTAGGCTGCCAAACTATCTCCCCAGCCTTGTTTTGCTTTAGTTTTGAGGCAGGGTCTCACTATGTAGTTCAGGCTGGTCTTCAACTTGCTCATGTAGGCCGGCTCATGGGGATGCTCCAGCCTCAGCCTCCTGAGTACTGGGATTACAGGCATGCGCCACCACAAGTGGCAATCACCCAGTTTGTAAAAGTTCAACTCATCCAGTTATCATTAGAATGCAAAGGTATAAAATCCTGGTAGACGGAAAAATTTCCCTCTTTTATATCACTTGTTTTTCAATTTCTTTCTCTTTTTATTTTTGTTTCAAGCTCTTCAATGTCTGTATATTCCCTTTTCAAATGTGTACTTGTTTTCCTCATTCTGAAAAAAAAAATTAATTCTGCATGCCTGGAGACCAGGGAGATAGCTCAGTGGTCTAATCACCTGCCTGGCTGGTACTGCATGCTGTGCCAGCCCCTCAGAGAGCCAGCCACTGAAACCAGGCATGATGGCACATGCCCTGCAATAGGACAACTGTCCCAACAGCAGAAATGTGTTCACAATCATCAAGAGCTGAGCCACCAAATCTTGACAAATCCACTTGGTCAACATCAAGTCACCTTCCCCTTGTAGCTTCTCCTGCCCTCTGCCCACCTGACACCCTGGACACTTTTTTAAAAATCTCTTATTTTGAGCTGGGGTAACATTATAGTAACCTAATTCCCCAAGCTGTCTCTGAATGCTTAGTAAACTTTTTTCCTTTTTCCCATCCCCTAAGCATATGGGTATTGATAAATGGATGTCTCTGTCAGAAGAATGCCTCCTCTGATAGGAGAGACTTGAGCAGGAGGAACATGACAGAGGCAACCTGGGGATTTCCCAGGGAGGATCAGAATCCATTTTGAGCTCCCAGTCTCCTGGCTGTGATTGTGAGCCTCAGGCCTACAGTCCCAAATCCTGAACTGGATGCTCAATGAAGTTCTAACATGTCCCCCTCAGCCTCGTCTTCCACTTGCTCTCTGCATGACACTTCACAGTAGGTCTTCAGTGAAAGCCTGTGGGCTAAACAGGGGCACACAAGATTGCCCTCAGGACAGCTCATCACCTCCCGTTGCCAGCCACACCCACACCCTGCTCTTCATCCCTTGCGCCCCTCACCTTTAGGTTTGTGTGAAATGCTTTTCCCCTTTATTTCCCATCTACAGAAATCCTTGCTCATGTTTTGGAGCCCAGCATGGATCTCACTGTCCCTAAGATTTCCTCTCTATTACTGTAATACTTATTGTATTCTATAAAGTGAAGATTTAGTAGATAATTACTTTTAAAGGGCTTTTTTGAGCAGTAGACTCTGGAATCCATTTGGGCATGGGCTTCTTTGTACTCCTGTCTCAAGAAATCTAGGGCCTGCCAAATAGCTCAGCTGATTAAAGCTCCTGCAAGTAGGTGCAGGGGCCAGGGATTTGATCCCCAGGCCTGCCATGCTAGTCCTGCCAAGGGTCACACTAAGATGGCAATTGAGACTGGGCATGCTGGCACATGCCTATAATCCCAGCTCTTGGGAGGCTGTAAATAGGAAAATCGCTATGAATCTGATCTAGTAGTGAGACCCTGAACACCCTGTAGACCCTTCCCTAAAATACAGAAGAAAAAAAATCTAGTATAGTAACTTCAAAAAGGAGATGTCTGATACTTTTTTATTTCATTTATTTATTTATTTATTTATTTATTTATTTATTTATTTATTTATTTATTTGGTACAGGGTCTCAATATGCAGCTCTGACTTGTAGTGACCCTCCTGTCTCAGCCTCCACAGCACTGTGATTACAGGTATGCGCTACCATGCTTGGTTTAAGTGACCTGCTCAGCATGAGGCTGACATGCATGCAGTACCAGGGACCAAACTCTGATCCTTACCCTTGCCAGGCAGGTGCTTAGATCAATTAGCTACCTCTCTAGCCCAATTACTGATTTCTTTGTTTCAGATAAAATAGTTTTGTTACAAGCTCAAACTCTAAAATGAACCGAAAGTTTTGTTTGTTTCCTTTTGTTTTGTTGGGGCAGGGTGTCCCTAGATAGTTTAAACTGGCTTTAATCCCACGACATAGCTCAGGCTGGCCTCGAACTTGTGGTGATGCTCCTACCTCAGCCTCCCAAGTGCTGGAGTTACAGGCTTGTGCCACCAAGTGGGTGAGACCCAAATTTGAACCTTTGAGATAGATATATATAATACTAAAAGAAGTCTTTTAGTCTTCTAAATCTTGATTTCTCATCTGTGAGAAATTAAGGTAAAAGTAATTAGGTGAGATTAGGACTGAGCAGAGCATTTGGCACAATATTCAAGCTTCACTAACAATGACAGCGATGATAACCATGATATAGGTTAGACCTGGATCCACACTAAGGTCAAAGGAACTTTTCACTGCAAGTCTGTGACTACTTTGTTGTGAGCGGCGCCATAAACAACAGCTGCTCCCATGCCGCACGCAAGTGATGGAAACTCAGCAACAGAGCTTTAAATGTTGTTTTAATATAGCTTATTCCTAGGATTGCTTGCCTCATATTTGTTGTGTCATGACCCAGGCACTCAGTCCAGGGTGAGGGCCCATTAGCTCTGCAGCAGAGTGATCTAGGCAGAAAGGCAGAGAGTCATGGACTCTTCCTTTGCAATACTTTAGCCAAATGTCAGACAAACACTGTAGGAGGCTATTGTCAAAATAAAACTTGAAGGCTGTGGTACATATAAGTCAGTGATCTCCCAGAGTCAAGACTGTTTTTAACTCACTCTTCCTGCATTAGATATGAGTTAGGCAGCTCGTGGGCTCTTATTCCAAAGATAGTCAATCCGTGGTTAGAGACCTCCTGACCTTAATGACACCCGTGTTTGTACAATGGCTCCTTTAAATGCTGTGCTGTGGTTTCAGAGAAAGGCTGAGCGGAGACAGTGGTTTATTACGAGAGAGGCAGGGGCTCTAAGTAGTTGAGTAATGTTTATTTTGTATGACCATTTTCTGCCTCCAAGACTCAAAAACATAATCCTACATTGGAAAGCTAGGCTCAGTTTGACTGGGATTGAGGAGGAATAGACCGACAAGACACAAAATTAACTGATGAGTTATTTAAAAACAGCCAGAAACAATAACACAGATAACAGAGAGACAGTCCAGACTATAAACACATCATTTATAACATTTTGGAAGCAGTTAATAGCATTTGAATGGGCCAGGGAAAGTCAAAGCATAGAGTCCAGGGATACAGTGAAACTCCCGCCTCATGTCCCGGTTCTCTCCTTCATGACCATGTCTGAGTGTGCTCTCAGTAAAGCCATTAACATGGATGACTACCGGCTGCTGCTGGCCAGCTTTGTCCAGATGGGATTCTCCCTGAGGAAAGTAAAATCAGAAAGCAAAATTATCTGCAAATAGGGAATGATTTTTCCAAAATGACCAGGAGTTTTGTAGAGATAAACTTTAGAGACCGCTACTCTGGTAAAGGGCACTGCATGAGCTCTTCAAGAGTTCCACCAGTCTCATGCATTAAGTCACATTCCAGGAAAGCAGAGATGGAAGGCCAGGAAACTTTTTCAGGGGACTTCCTTCATTCTCTTATTAGCAGCTTAACTGGTAACCATACGTGTTCTCATCCACCATAAAAGCCTCCTCTCCCACCTATGTATGTAGAAGACGCACCTAGTAGATTTCCTCCTTTCTAAGTGCTTTTCCACTATTCCTATAAGATGACAAGAATCTCAGAGTTAGAGACACTTCCTGAAAGTGAAACGTGTGCTTTACTTCTCTGAGCAATAAGGCCCTGAGCAATGATTTGGAAGAACTTCCACTCCTTTGAGAGGGAAAACCGGACCTGAAATGGGCTCACAACCTTCCACTGGGGCAGACCACAAAGTCTGTGCTGCATTCTATCAGAAGCCACAGCACAGGTGACCTACAGTCAGCCTGGGACACGCGTGCCCAGGCTAACTAAACTTCACTGACACCCAAGCCTTCCAAATGTGATACTATACAGGCTCTAGCTGCACTGCCACACAGGAGACCAACGGTTCAGAGAACAAAATAAACCGAATCCTGCCTCTTAACACAAGGTGACAGATGGTAAATGATCAAAAGATTAACTTTTCCCTGTTACTAATATGCACATGGTTTTAGCATGAGTGGTTGTAAAACAAAATTTTCTTGCTCCAGTTCCTCTCCCATAAGCACATACCCCTTAGAGGCTGGGAAAAGAAAGACCCAGCAGGTAAAGAATAAGCATATTCATAGGGACAAGAATATTTCAGATGGTTAAATGGGAATATCACTTCAATGTACTCTTCTCCAGCAGCTCAAAGGTTAGGCTTGTTTGCAGCTTTCTGCAAGGCATTAAATTCTGTATCTGGAATGCCAATCCCAACTCAGATTTATGAAATTGAATAAATGACTTTTCTTCTTGGCACCTCATTTTCTTCATCTATAAAAGGTTAAATGAGAAAATTCAAGGCCCTATAGAGCCAGGAATATATAAAAAGAAAGCCATTAAAAGCAACCAAGACCCAAAACTTGTAGAATTTCTTGTTCAGAATGCATCATAAAACTACCTAACGAGTGACCTGTGAGGAGGATGCCCTGCCAGATTGCTTCCTGTGTAACTGTGTTTGACATCTAAATTGAAACCCAGGGTAATTACATTTAGTTTCCTACTGTAATAGCAATGGAAGAAATCAGAACCCCCTGTAAGAAAGGATAACAGACTGACAGAGAAAGGACCTTGTAAAACCATGCTTCAAGGATCTGTAATGGGGAACAAATAAAAAGGCAGATAAAACACAGCTTAGATGTTTTCTCTTTTCTGAATTATAAAGCTCTTTCTTGATGACACAATTGTTCACAGACACCTAGAGACCTGTTTTCTTTTGGCATTTGTATGAAGAAGAACAGAGACATGCACTTACAACAAACTGTACATACTGTAATAGTCTACCAATGGCCTAGATGCAAGAGGAACTTGGAGTTGAGCTTAGGAAGGGCCAGAGTAAGGACAGAGAAGTCATAGAGAACTCTACTGGAACAAGTCAGAAAGGCCAGGCAGGCAAGCCTTGAATCTTCTGGTGCTGTTCCTTGAATGATGGAAAAGTATATGCCTGCCTCCTCGATCTCTCATATGCCTGGTTTTGCGTGACAGCCCCTGCAGGAAGCACACGACTGTGTAATGACCCAGCCACAAAGAATTGCATAAAAATGGAAACCATTGTATTACTTGGCTGGGGTAGAGGTGTGGGGAAAGGCCTAAAAATTTCACTTCATGTTCTTAAATATTCATGAAAGGAGAGATAGGAACTGTCCTCCAGAAGGGATGAATTTATTTTTAAAACATTGTGTCATAAAATAAAAAATAATATAGTCATGTAAAAAATTTTATGGTCTAGACCTTGAAAAGTCTAAGATAAGAAAAGCTTGCAACAGAGTGTTCGTGAAAGTCTTCAAAATATCTACTAAGTAGGTTCTGTGTCTCTCCATAAACACAGAATTTGGACAGATGATCCACAGAGCGTCATCTATCTTAGCACTGTCTCCACAGAAACCCACACCTAGCTAGTTCAAGATGCATAGCAACTGTCCAGTGTTGACTTTCATAGCCCTTCCTGGGCTCTAAATTGACATCAAGCAGCTCTAATCTTTCAATAAACACACATGTGGCCATGTCCGTTAAAGGTAAGTGGGGCTAGGCATACATCCTGCTGAGGCAAACTTTTATCTAAATGTTGACCTCAAATCTCAAAGCATCTTTGAAATATTTTGAGACATCACTCTCAAATCAGCTGAAACTTCTGCTTCTACTGCTTTTCTCACTCTCCTAGTCTGTGTTATGCTTCACCTTATAGCTTCCCTCTACTCACAGCCCAGATCAGAAAGAGGCTCACCAGATTGTTAATGTCTTATCACAACAACCTTCCCACTTGATCCACCTTAAGTGGGCCCCTCTAGCTGTGCTTCAGCTGTGCCCATGAGCTCCATCCAGGATAGAACACCTGGCTCTCGGCAGCATATATGCTTTCCACTTTGACAGGGCCTATCCATACATTTTTGCTTGCCCTTTATCTACAGGTTGTGACTTCCACACTTCCCACTTTCCCTGAACTCCCTACCTCACGTCCTACTCTACTCTCAGATGAAGACATCTCTTCCTCACAGAGAAAGCTGAAGTTACTTCTTGAAGCAATTTATGAAGGTCCACCACACCCACACATGTGAAAACAGAACTCATGTTTTCTTATTTTCCTTCTTTCTCCAAGAAAGGACCATTGCTTTATAAGATTTGAATTAGAAAAATTAGGTCAAGAAATGTAAAACACCTAGAACAATTCTTGACACAGGTCATAAACATTGATTCTCTTTCATTCTTCCTTCTACACATTTAATCCCTCTGATTATGTTTTGTTTGTTAGATTTTATTGCCTCAAGTGTTCTATCCATTGGCTCCCCCTTTCTCAATGAGTGCATCCAAGGGATTCTCCTCTTTAGTTCTCATCCTGCCCAAATATTTTCTGTTACATTGCCTTTTCACCCTGCTTTCTTTAGAAGACTGCATGGCTCAATTTACGGCAAGAGACCTAGCTTAGAAAAATGTCAGGCTAGGACATAAATGTGTCTTTTGCTCCTCCCCTTCCTTCACTTAGCTTCTACTATCCACCGACCACTAAATCTGGAGGATTTTTCTTCAGACTCTCAAATCTGCATGCTGCTTGCCAACCTTTCTTGGCAGAGGTCAAACTCAACCAATCTCACCTTTCCATCCCAACAGCTCTCACTACAGAATCTGATCTTAAGTTGGGACATTTTCGTTTGTTAAGGGTTCATCCTCCACACTGCTTTCCAAAGTCATCTTCCTCCAAAATGGATCTGGTCTTACTCTTCTGCTGGAAAATGTCTGCAGCCTCAATCAAATCCAGATCATACATCTGGACCTTCACAGTTTCTCTCTGTTGCCTATAACTATGCTCTTCCCTGGGGCACGTCACCTCTCTGACACCAGCCTTATTAACAGCTCACAAGCCTGTCAAGTATTTCAATGCTCCATGGTTCTGCTATGCTATCCCTTCTTCCTGAAACATGACTTCATCCTTTTCCATCTGGAATACACCTACTCACCTTTTAAAACCCAGTTCAAATATAACCACTTCACTTCTGGGGGGAAAAAACCTCTCAAATTCACCTGAACTGTTCTGCTCACTGCTCTAGGTTCAGCATTCCTGTGATAAACATGTTCTCCTTTTTATAGTCATCACCAAGGTATCTTCAGCTCTTCTACTTTCTGTTTCCCTTTCATACTAGACCTTGAGGTCTCTGAGGGGAGAATTCTATATCTTCAATACTCATCTTGTTTCTTGTTTAACCAATGCTTGTTAAAAGAGTACAAAGATTTGTGGTAACAATATGACAGAAAGAAACAAGAGCAGAATGAGACTGGGGTAAGAACACATTTGGTAGAGAAAAGTAGTCCAGTAGGAAAGAATAAGAATAAGAGTGTTTCTCTAGTGCTCTACAAAACTTGCTTCTGATTCATCAATTCATTTATTTGTATTGCTCACACAGGAATAAAATCCATGGAAAATGGAAAGGTCTGTGTTCTTCTTGCTCCTAGTTCAGCCTTGTTTCTATCACCTTTTATCCTTTCCCAAGATCAACTGCCAAAACTTCATCAGTGTCCCATCATTTCCATGCAGGTATGCAAGGTAGCCAAAGGCTCAATGCCTAAATTAAACTTGGCTGTTGCTAAGCGATATCAGGCTTCAGGCAGAAGAGTCAAAAGCCAGCCTTAATGTGATCCACTCAAGTTCATGGGATATGGATGTCTTAAGAATTATCATGCTTGGGGAGAAAGGAAAACAATAGGTAAAATTATTTTTAACCGACTTTATAAGTACTCACTCGAATTTCATCATGGTTTTACAGGACTCTAAGAAAATCACCCTGTTCCTATTAATTTGCTCATGTTTTTGACAAGTTTTATTATTTAGCTTGGATTGATCTAGATGTTAAATAAAGCCATCAGCACAGCATTATTTACTTGAGTTTGACCAGAAATTAACATCTCTATTGATCACTGTCAGCTGAGTTCAAAAGAATGGAATAGCCCAGCCAAGAGGAAGAAAGATCTCAAAAAGCTGATTTAGAGAGGCCGAAATCTTAAGGGGCTTACGCAGCTCTTTCAGAAGTAGCCATCTCCCTTAAGTTCTGCTTTTCTTTCTTTGCCTTACAGAAATTAATTTCCTGTTGTTGTTTCAGCTGGAGTAGGTCAGTAGGATTCACGTTTAAGGATGATCTACAAGATCAGGAGGGATAGCATAGTTATAGGCAACAGAGATAAAGCCAGCTTCCACTCAGCATTTTCTGTGACTTAAATCTCGAGACAGTTTGGAAGTGATCAACACACCAAAGCCCCCAAATGTGGACACAGGTCTCAAGATAATTGATATATATGCAGGCAAGGTGCCACACACCTGTGATCCCAGCACACAGAAGGCTAAGGCAGGAAAATTACCATGAACTTGAGCCAGCCTAGGCTAATAGAGAGATGCTATTTCAACTAAAATTTATATAGTCTACCTCTATTCTATGTTGCTTGAATCAGGTTTGCATAGGTACACATGGAGGGCACTCCAACTCCTTGGGCATCAAGTGTAGGGAGATGCATACACACCCACCTTCCCCCACAGTCATAGAAAACTCATAAATGTCAGATGCTAGAAAAGCTGTGAGAATGCAATGGCACTGAAAGTTGAGAGCAAAATCCACAAGTAAAGCATGGTGTAGAGGATTACGGTGTTTAATGAGAACACTGGTTAAGTCTTTGCTGTAGCACTGCCTAGGTGATCCTAGACTTCCTATTTCTGTTTATTTTCTTTCTGAAACTGGAAAGTGTGGCCAATAATCATTTATTCTACCAAACAGAATCCATGATATCCAGGTGTGGTAGTGCACACCTGTAATCCCAGCATGTGGGGGGCTGAGGCAGGAAGACCGCTATGAGTTTGAGACCAGCTTGGGCTACAAAGAGAGCTCAAGGCTAGCCTGAACTACATAGTGAGACCCTGTCTCAAGACAACAACAAAAGAGAAGAAAGAAAGAAAGAAAGAAAGAAAGAAAGAAAGAAAGAAAGAAAGAAAGAGAATCTGTGATGAACTGTGGCACAAAAGATATTTTAGTAGCACAAGTTGAACATCCCTAATCTGAAAATTGAAAGGCTCCATTATCTGCGACTTTTTGAGCACCAACCTAATGCCACAAGTGACCACTTGTAATGGGTCACAGTCAAATCACAAGGACACTAAAACATAATTGTGCAACATAACCTTCAGGCCATGTGAAAAAGGTGCTTATGAAACAGAAATGGACTTCCTGTTTAGCCTTGGGTCCCATCCCCAAGGTAGCTCTTAATATGCATCCAAATCTGAAACGCCAAACACTTCTGGTCCCAAGCATCTCAAGAGATGCTCAACCTGTAATAAAATAATTACAGGGAGTTTGGGGGCCTATTTCTTTACCAACTATACTCATAAGAGGTATGTCTCCTCACCAGGAAAATGAAAGCTTTTGGGTAAGCTCTTCACTTCCAAAACAGATAGACTTTACTTTGCAAATTTGTCCATGCAAAGACTTGGCATGAGATAGGTCAGAGTCCAAGTATAGAAGTCTGAGGGGAAATAGGGACAGAGCAACCACGGGTCAGTGGTGCTCTGCCCCCTGGCTTGGGTCGCTGGTGCTGTGGAATCACCCAGACTCTGAGCAGGGTGAAGCTGAGACCAGCAAGAAGAAGACCTCAAGTGTGGGGCATTCTACTTTGAACTTGTCCATAGTGGTCCGGGGAGATGGCTCAGTAGAATAAATGCTTCCCTGAACTTGTCCATAGTAAAAAAGTTCTGACCTGGGTTTATTTTTTCCTACTTCTTCCTCAAAATGCCCAAAAAGGTCCTGTAGTTTCAAGGCCATGCTGGACACACTGAGAAAACCAGATAGTCAAGAAGAAAGAATGCAGGGGAAAAAATTAATAAATAAATACACATGGATGCCTGCTTAAAGCAAAGAAAGGAAATTGGCTTCTGCTTTCCTCTTAATGGACTGTCAATCCTTCTGCGTCAGAGACAGAAATATCTTTTTATAGTCTGCAGGAAAACTGGATTCTCTGGCTGGTAAGCCTGTTGAGTTTCAAAGGGAAAGTTCAGCCCCTCCAGGCTAGCCAGCAGGAAGAAGCATCCTTTCTGAGTCAAAGGGGCTGGCCCCACTTTGCTCTCTTTGAAGTCAGAACTGACCCAGTCTTCACTGCTACCTGGTCTGAGCCATGGACTTGTCAAACAGCATTTTAAAGGTTAATAGCCAGGGAATCACATAATTCTCCAATGTATAAGGACAAAGCTCACAAGTGTCATTAAATATAAACATGCCAATGGCATTGACAAGGCTTGTAAATGTCCCATTCTTGTACATCTACCCAACCAACCTCGTCTGATTAACTGGCCCCCTAAACATGTATTGTTGGGTCTTTTATTTCCTCCAAAAGAATGGATAGATGCACAGGCACATGTATGTAATTGCTGCTAGCTCTCCTGAGGCTTAAAGGAGAGCGACTGTGTCCAAACCAATAAAATATTATCTGTTTTGTGTTCTCACCAAGTACAATATGTACAACTGGCTCATTATGCCTGCTGCCTACGGATGGTCACAGCAGCTCCCGGGCCAGGCACATAAACTGGGTAAGTCTGTCCCCAGATTCTAAGCAGCACTTGCACTTGGAGTTAGTTCAGCCAAGCAGAGCCTTTTATTTGTTTATTTTCTTTCTTTCTTTCTTTCTTTTTTTTTTTTTTTTTGCCAACAAGAAGAGCTCCATGAATTGGACCCAGAACTGTCACAAAAGCTGGAATCAAATCCAGGGCCAAAAAAAAAAAAGAGGTAGTGGGAAGCTAAGTTTTTGCAGAATTCACTTCTCTGGCATTCTTCCTGCCAACCAAGCCAGAGAACAAGGTTCCTTTCTGGCTTCAGCCACCCTCCTCAGAGCAGTTCTTTATAGGCTTTGTGCCTGCCACCCTCTCGAGCAGGTCTCCTTATCAGATTAAATAAAATATTATACTAAATATTCAGCCATCCCAGCACTGGCTGTGTGGGTGTGCTGGATAAAATCTTCATGAAAACGCCATCACGAGGTCATTTGTTTAATTTCGATTCTGCAAATGTAAAAATAGAACGAGCCTCCGTGAGGGGTTGAGGCTTGACAGATTCAATGCAAAGCCTCCCAAGCACAGAATCTGCTCTGCTTGCTTAGCTGGCTCCGGGGCTCTCCCTCTGCCAGAGGAAAAAGGTGGAGCCAGCAAACCTGTCCCTAGGTCCCTGCTCTTTTCCCCTCCACTTCCTCTCCTGGGACAGAAACCCACCTGTGGCTCCCTCTTCTCCCACTTGGCTTGCTTCTCTCCCTGCTGCCATGCTACCCTCCTCCACCGCTCCTCTGTGTCACTTCTTCCTCCTTCCCATGTTCTCTTTTTGAGCCTTGGTCCCCCTCACCTGGGTCACCCAACCTGTCTCCAGGTCTGCTGGGCCTCACAAGCTTTTCTAAGGATTGTTTTTTCTTGTCCCCTCTTCTCTCTTCTCATTGGACCTTGTCCCCAAGGCCTGGTCGCTAAGGATGTTTAGAAGGAGGGAATTTCAGGGATCAATTAGATCGAATGGCAGATGAGCTGTGGGAGCTGCCTTTTCCTCCTCCCTCATCGAGCTGAATATGTTTAGTATTCATTGAGCTCAGCAGCTCATGGTGGGAGGGAACAGGCAGGTGGCACATCACTGGACTTATGGTGGGAAAAAAATCAATCTTTACTTTTATGAAGCTTTAAAAAAAAATAAAATCCCAAGTTGTGCACTCCAGTTCTGATCCTTGGTGCTCACAAACATCTCTAATTTAGTCCTGCTACAGTCCTGGCTCAGAAAGTAGACATCTCCACAGAGGTTCCAGAGCTATGCTAAAACCCATGAGGATGCTGATAGGAGAGCTGCCGATTGCTTGGTGCCTGAGGGACTCATAAAGGCCCCAATATTCAACCAAATTTCAAATGAATACAGTCAGATTGGTTCAAGCCTGTTCATTTGGTTGATGAACCCAACCCCATGTAGAGCCCTCACATTCCTAGCCTCTGGTCACCTGGTAAACAATGGGTAGTGCAGTACCTTGTCCCCCCTACTGTAGATCCCTGGAAATTCTCTAAAGACAAAACTTCACTAATGGCTTGAGAAAGCCTAAGAACAAAGAGAGTCAGCAGACTACCAATTCACAGATTCATCGGTGCCAACCCATTCTAGAAAAGAACATGAATTCCTGTTTCTGTGGCTACCTTGTGGATCTGTGCTTGAATATGCTGCCAAGTGTCCCCATCTAACACATTCTATTTTCACATACACTAACGGAAGCTTCGCTAAGCTAAGATGAACCTCCTAAGAGCACGTGCCTGCTTAGAATTCCATTTCCAAAAACTCAGGCTTCTTGCTGTCTTTGCTCTACTACTGTTGCCGCCTGCCTCTTATCAGCACACCCACTCCTTGTGCAGGTGCACAACAAAACCCAGCAGGTACAAAACAGATGCAACACTGGACATATCTTAGAAGTCAGGCCTTTCACACATCAAAGAACCTGTAGAACTTAGCAACTAAAAGATACATGCAGTGTTTCTATTCTGTGCATATTTGGGTGTGGGTCAAGGCAAGGAACTAGAGCTTTTATAACCTATGCTCAGACTGGGGGAAAAATGTGGTTCCTCATCCACCAATCCACAGGTACAAAATATGCATTAAAAAAAGGAAGAAAGAAGAGATTGAGACCAAGCTAAAATATCCATGAAAACCAAAGTGAGAATATAAACTAAAGCAGCATCCCAAGAGAAAGTAATCCCTTTGAGGGCAAGTGGAGGAGGCTATAATCCATAGCAGAATTGCAAACAGCAGCCCAAAGCCACAAACAGCTGGAAACTACATGCTACCTCTGCCAAAGCAGCTGCCAGAGGGAGCAGAGCCCCAGAAAGGCACCTGGAATGCAGCTGCAACCCTGGGGCTGATGATTTCAGTGCCAAGCCTAGGGATGGGGGATGTGTGAGATGAGAGCACCAGCTCGCATGAAGCTCATCAGATAACAGTGGTGGCCCAAAAGCAAAGGCCAGAAGGTGGTGGCAGAGACTCAGGGCTTCTCTTTATAAAGAAGCAATTTCATTTAAGATCCATGATTCTTGAATACAGCTGAGTGTGTGACCCAACACCGCACTCACTCCCCTCACTGGTGGTAGCATCTAGCAGAGATGCAACAACAGAACCCCCATTTGGCTAGGGGTCAATCAGTTTCTCCTACTGGTTTCTTCTCAACAGTAACACCAAAGCCCAGGGTCAAACTTCCAAAAGCAAGCAATTTTTGAGCATGGACAGGAGGAAGCCAGATTTGTACATGCCCTTATGAGACCCTCGCTCTTCTGAATCTCTACCCACACTGCAGGTGGAGGATGAGAGCTTCGGAGAAAGTCACCAAGGAAATGAGGCAAGGGAGGAGGGCCTCAGGCTGGCAGTGGCTGATCAATGTGCATCACCAAGGGAAGCTGGTTAAGGTTCTAAGAGGCAGGAGGGTGTCACAGACAGGAATATTCAGTGTGGGCAAGAGGCATGATCTGCAAGTCAGGAACAAAGGTGGGAGGTGCAGTAAAATACAAGGAATATGAGTTAACCTCACCCAGAGAACAAGTCTGACAGGTCAGTGTCCATAGTGAGTCCCTGTGTCAGACTAGGGACAAAGAGGGACCTGGGGGGAAGGCTAGACATGGAACATTTTTAATCTGTTTCCAATATTCAGCTTCCTGAATTCACAGACAGCACCAGCTTCCCCCACAGATAGGTGCCCCCCACAGGAGCCCCCAGACAGGGATGTGCTCATGCAGGCCTTGGCAGAGGAGATAGCTCAACCCCCTGCACAAATTTCTTTGTTTTCGACTGGAATAGTGGGAGTTTTACATCTGCTGCTACCATGAAAACATTCTACTTTTTTTTTTTTTTACAAGCCTTTTAAAAAATCATTATTTCCTTGGAAAAATCTAGAGATCTTCCAAGCTTATATGATATGCACAATCCTCCCACCCCATCCCTGTTCCATACTGCACCTGGAGTTCATCTGGCCCTCAGGATTGCTGCTGGTCCACCCAAGTCATGGCCTGGGTTTTTGAAATCAATTGTTTGCTCCTCTGTTACCTCAAGGGTGATGCGTACACCCACTGGGAAACTTCCTGAGCAATGAAGTTTCTCCAAGCATGAGACTAGCTGGTAGGTTCAGATAAGTGGTCTGGACTCTGGCAAGTTCATTGTAGTCACCATACTTTCTCACCCCTCCACTGATTCCACGAGAGTAACTCTTTCTCTTGGAAGGAGATCCCATGTCTTCCTTGGTCCAAACCAAAGGTTTATTCATTGTTAACCTTCCATCTCCACTCTGCTAGGAAATGAGAAAGACTGGAGCCTCCCCTTAACTTCAGTAAGTCCCCAGATATGCACTTTATACTTCTGCCAACCCCTGGATTTCAACCATGTAAGGGAAATAGGTACAAGATCAATGAGGACAACCAGTTGGGGTGATGGATGTGCTCCACTCCCCGGAACAAGCAGAACTAGTGTCCCCCGATCACACTTGTGCCAGGACCGTGGGAAGAACAGACACAACCCCCACCTCGACGCCTCCAGGGCCACCCTCACTACTGGTTCTGAGCACATCTCCAGCACTGAATGAATAAAGAAGCCACTTTTGTTACCTCCAGTGAGTAAGTGATGGAGGTAATGGTCTCAGAGTTTCCTGGGGACACCAACTCTCAGGTGTCCAACACCACAGCCAGGCCACAATCCATGTTAATAGCTTTACTGTGCCCTCTGGTAACTTTGACGTTGCCCTAAGAAAAGTCTGAGGAGAGCAAACATCCCCACCCCATGCCAATATTCCACAGCCTCTGAGGTCATAGGGATCTCTCGTTCTCTTCCTGGCATCCAGGTGTTCCTCTGGGATGCAGGAAGGCCAGGAAGTTCTTACCTGGGTCTGCCGGGAGAGCCACTCATGTGGACGCACGATCCGGGCGCACCACGGCCAGCGGCACCAGGACACACGAGCCGCTGGCTACTGCTCAGTGCATCTCCCCGCGGGCCTGGCTTGCAAGGAGGAGCGCCGGTCCCATCTGGAGGACAGGACGAAGACCAGAGCCTCTGCGCGCGCCAACCCAAGGGGCCAGGTCAGGCCAGAGCGCAGCCAGGCACACGCGCTGGGGCGCAGGACACCCGAGTCCGGACAGCCGTCTGCTAAATGGCAGCTGGAGGGCGGCGCTGTGGGAGGAGGTGCAACACCCGTCCGTGGGCTCCGCGGCTCCCGCTGGCTTGGCGGCTAGGTGTTACTGCATCGCGCTCTCTCTTGCTATATACGCACACGGCCCCTCCCTGCGCGTCTGCGTTCCTCGGTGTGGTCCCCGACTGGGCTTCTGCGTTCTGCTCCAGCTGCCTCAGCCGGCTTGACCCCTCTCTCCGCTCTCTTTCCTTCTCTCTGCTCTCTCCTCCCCGCACCCTCCCTCGCTGGGTGAAGCCTGCCGCCTGGATTCTCCTGGTATTGCCTCGCTCCAACATTGAGCTCTGCAGTGTAACTCGGGGACGCACCACCAGACAGTTCTTTAATACCAACCGCTCCTTTAAAATCAGACCATCAAGTTCAGTGCGGAAACCAGCAGGAGAACCACTGCTCCGCTGGCCGTCTTGTGGCTAGGAGGCAATATTAGCCCAGTGGAAGCCAGACAGGCGGATTCTGGAAAAGCTCCTGGAAGAGGTGTGGGAAGACACACGGGGGCACAGACCAGCACGAGGCCACAGATGACCTGTAGGAGCTTGAGGAAGGGGTGCCCTCCTGCCCGCATTCACGGAAATCACGGCGCTGCCTAGCAGGGTGGCACCGCGGAGTCGCCAGGTTCAGAACCTTCATTTTGTACATTAGAAAACTGAAGCTCAGAGGGAGTGAATGACTCTCCCAGGATCACACAGCCAGCTAGCAAAGGAGGCATCTAAGTTCTCACCTGAAAAGGAGTAATATATTTATCTAGGACTGGTGTCCTGGTGCTCAGGGGGCACTGCCATTGTCTCTGTGCCAAGCAGACTGAAGGCTCTAGGTACTCTGAGCCTGTAAGGAGCCCACAGCCAGCCAACTAACAAGCTGACCCCAGAGCCACTTGCAAAGTCCTCTCCTTCCAGGATGATGAGCCAAAGAATCACACATACCAAAGGCACAGCCCTGCTGCCTTGGCTGCCACCATTCTGAGGACTTGAAAGAGCCAAATGACAAATGCCTTTTCATCGCTATCTTCCGGAGACCTAGCTAACAAGATCTGCTGTATAAAACTTCCATTTTTCCACTTATTATTTTCCACCATCTCCTTCATCCTTCACATCATTCTGACCGTTCTCTGACACAGATATTTTCGTATTACCCACAGAATAGAGCACATTCTCCCCCTCCCCTTCGATTCTTACGCCCACGCTAAAACGCTACCTGGCAGTGTAAAGTTATAAATCAAAAGGGTTTCTCTCTGGCAGAGTGCTGAAGGGGCAACAACTTTAATTTCCTTTCCCAGAAGATACTGTTACTCCTGGCAGAGCCCACTCACTCACAAATGTCCATCTTGGGCACCTCACTGGGCCTCCCACCCCACCCCATGAAGACTTTCCAGGGCTGTTGGACCCCCTCGACAGCGTCTGCTGGTGTGGTAAACGGAGTCCTGTGTGCTGCATACGCTCATCCGCAGGATCTCTTTGGGGGAATGTCGATGCTTATTCTGCCATTGTGAGCACTGAGAGCATTTGGAAATCATGAAGCCTCCCCTGAAATTATAGCATTAGTCAAGTATAATTCCCTTATCAAATGTATCCTAGGAGATGCAAGTCACAGCATAGCAGACTGAATCACAAATGAGGACGTTTACCTACAGAATTTCCAGGTCCCCTTCTAACTCAATAAATCTGTGATGATGGCTATGTCCACACGATGTGATGATCAATTAAAACAAGGGTTCTGGGGGCCAGGGAGATGGCTCAGTGGAATAAACGCTTCCCTGGCAAGTGCAAGGGTCTGAGTTCAATCCCCAGTTCTGCAAAAAAAAATTAAAAATAAAATAAAACATGGGTTCTGGGAGTTTACAAAATTTCCAAAGTAGCAGCAACTCAGGAGGCAAGGCAAGAGAAGGGCAGGTTGGAGAACAGCCTGAGCCACTGGGAGGCTTTGCAAGACCCTGCTTAAAAAGAAAGAGTAGGGGTGCAGCCCAGTGCAAAGGCCCTGGCTCAATTCCAAGTACTACCCCAGAACACTTCTAAATCCAAAGTACCCTTTGGTTCTAGCCTCCTCACTACCAGTTACCAGAATATGACCCTAAACAAGTTACTTTTCTAAGCCTCATATTATAGCACACAGTAAACTATAAATTACCTAGCACACAGTAAGTGGTGAAAATATTTTGTTACCTTTATTCTCTTTCTTAGATTTTTTTTTCCCCAGTCTGAGAATTAAACTCAGAGGTCTGTACATGCTAGGCAAGTGCTCTGACATCGAGCTGTAACCCCAGACCCTTTGCCTTCTTTCTTTTCTTTCTTTATTTTAAATATGTATTTGGTAGAGGGTCCTGCTGTGCAGCTCAGACTCATAGTGATCCTCTTGTCTCAGCCTCCCTACTGCTGGGATTACAAGCAAGCACCACCACATCTGGTTTCCATGGCTGGCTCGGCATGGGGACAACACAGCATGTAGTACTGGGAATTGAGCCCTGGTTCTTATGTTTGTCAGGCAGGTGCTCAGTCCACAAAGCTATCTCCCTGGCCCTGCTTTCTCTTTCAAAATATGTCACAATTTCTCATAATCTCCTTCATCCTTTATCTAGGATCCTGTGAAGTCAGTTTGTTTCATTTAAATGTAGACACATCTCCCTCACTTAGTAGAATTGTACTGTTGAACACTCAGGTGCTGCTAGACTCTGTGTACTTTGGTCTTTTATCTAATTTTAAATGCCCTGAACGTGCCTCAGCATGTGCCGCACATGTTGCTTTAATCTCTCATCACATCCTCTAGATGTAGCATTGTCGTTAACTTGCTGAGGTGGAAAGAGAGTTGGAGGTCACAGAGGCGAACCCCCTCATCACACAGCTTCCAGATGGTATGTGACATGCACACCTTAGTATAGCTGGAGTGGTGGTGGCCTCGTACCTCCTTAGCTTTGCAATACGCAAAAATGCTTCTTAATGTCTGGTCCACAGAATATCAGTTTCTTGTAAATATTAATAAAGACAATAAAAGGTTCTATGGACCAGTGTGCTTGGGAAATAATAAGTTCAACAAAATAAATAAACTATGTTTCATTCTGGTTTATTTTTTACCTTTGGAGGGTTTATCATATTTATAAGCCTCACACATTTCGAAGAGAGCTATGCTATACTTTAGTTTTTAAACACATTCAATCAGAAAATCCCTTTTTATAGAGCATTTTGGAGAACTAACCATCTAAGATATAAGTTCAGGGAATCGCATGCTATCCCCATGCAAATGCTGGCACCTATGTGACTGTTCTGCTTGCAGGAATTCCAGAGAGGTAACCAGTGTTAACTCATCCTGGACATTTGGTCAGTTCTGTTTCTATGTCTGAAAATTTGTCAAATAGGTGTGCCGTTGATCAGAATGGAATTTGTCCCCTTGGGTCCCTTTTCCCCAGCTCCTTGCTGGGCATACAGAGCAGGAGAGCAGGCGCTTCGTCCAGCAAGCTCGCCCTGGTGGTGCAGATGCAGCTCTTCCTCCCCTGCTCTGACCCAGGGCCCATCTTCAGGCTGCAGTGAAGTACCCTGTGGTGGTGAACAGCCTTGGTGTGGGGATAGGCCTTGCTAGGAGTGTATGTCATTTCTATTTCTAGAGAGTCATGAGATATTGGGCAAATGTCTCAGTCTCTCAAGCCTTCCTTCTCTCATTTATGAAATCATCATGATAACACTGGATAAACCTATTATTGTGGCATAAGGTGCACACCTGTCACAGCATTATGAAGTGACAACAGTGCTGATAGATTAGTCATAGGCCACCGCTGACAACATAGAGCTCACTGATTACAACTGAGTTTTTGTGGGACCTGAAAGCTCGCAGCACCTATGATACAGTGCATCCTTTTCCGTCTTCGCTGTCTCCTGTGCAGTCTGAAACCTGTTACAGACATCTCAACAACTACTCCGCTCTCCCAGCACTGGCAGAAAATATCAATACTTTTTTTTTTCTTTTTTGTATTTTGTTTTAGGGAAGGGTCTACAGGGTGTTTAGGATCTTACTACTACATTAGACTCATAGTGATCTGCCTGTTTTGCAGCTGGGATTACAGGCACGTGCCACCACACCCAGTCTGAATTGCTGTCCCAGCATACCCTGGGGGTGGGGCCAGCTAGGCAGGGTCCAGGATTGAACCCCCAGCCCCTGTGCCTGCTTGCAGGCCCTATAATCTGCTGAGCTATTTGGCTGGCCCAGCAATAGATACCATGGGTAAACATAAAAGTCTCTCAGTAGTAGATAATTTTGAGCAATCTCAGAAATAAAGGAAAAAGGCTACTGATGACTTATATAACAAAAAGCTTCCTTTAATTGAGTAGCTATTAAATATCTGCCACTGTTCTAAGTGATTTATATTCATTATGTGCATATCTGTGTCTATCTATACTTTTTGGAACTACATGAAGAGTAGTGATACCCACATTCTCATTTCGAATATTAAGAAAACTAAAGCTGAGAAAGCTTACGAAGAAGCTCAGTGAATCCCAAAACAAAAGGAACAACAAGCAGCAGCTTCCCTGTAGCCATTCCAGTCTGCTGACAGTGTGGGCGCACGGAGCACACTCCGTGGACCACAGTGAAGGCTGGGAATGTTTCTCTCTTCTAGGGGAACTTGTGGATCAATTTCTTATTAATGTCTAATTCAGGAAGAAATGCAACCAGGTTACTTCCTCAGCTGTCTCCCCCAGGGACCTCCTCCCTTGCCTCTGTGCCCATCAGTCTAGCAGAGGTTGGAGGTAGGACCCTCACTAGCCCACTGAAGGGAAGGAAGCAGAGCAGCTGTCCGATGACCAGAATGGACATGTTGTATGAATAGAAGGATCAAGACCTAGTTTTCTTCTTTCCACTAGCAGGAAGCCAGGCACAGGGAGTCAGCACAGTAAATCAGTTCTCTTTATTGCTGTCACCCAGTATTCCCTTTTAGACTTCTCTGCCCCATATCACCCTGTCCTTCCTCTCCATCCAGGAGGCCATATCTTAACTGAAGATGCACCAGATTCCAAACCACATCTTTGCAATGAACAGAAGTTCCTTCTTCCCACACTCTGCCCAGTGGGGTCAGGTCAAAGCACTATGCATCCTTTGGTAGCAGCAGAGGATGAGCGAGTCCTACCTACCCATTCCAGGAGGTCAGAGCTCTGCAGGCAGCCAAGGCTGGCAGCAACTGCTGACATAAAACACAATGAACTACTTTTCCCCCTAGGATATGTGGAGCAAAACCAAGCTAATAAGAGAGAAAAGAGGAGAGCAGAGCTTTGTTATTTCCCCAGGCAAAATACAAGGAGTTTCAACAATAAAAATGATACCTGCAAAGCTGAGATTTGAGACTGGACCCAGGGTCTACCTGTCCTCAACAGAAGTTTCTACTGGGCTTTCTTTCTCAGAAATATCAGCTGTGCAGATTTGGATGCTTGAAGCATTTGAAGTATAGGATAGATAGAACACCAACATTATAATAACTACGCAGCTTATCAGATCCTGATATCAATGCACAGTTTTCTGTGATCTTCACAGTGCTCCAGTGAAATGAGCCTAATTATTTCTACTTTATAAGAAAGAATGTTAAGTAAATTGCCTGAGATCATACAATGAGCACATGATGTGAATTTTTTTTTTTTTTTTGGTATGGGGATTGAACTCAGGGCCCTGCACTTGCCTGGCAAGCGCTCATTCTACTGAGCTATCTCCCCAGCCCAAAATGTAATCTTTTGTCTGTGACAAATAATCCCAACCATCTTGCATTTCTACACAAAGTGTTTTAAAGACATTGCTGTTGGGTAGCAAGCAATCTTGTGTGCAGATCAAACCCTTCTCCCAGCTTAGATGTGAGGAGACCAAGGGGCATACAGCAGCCTGAGCAACTGTACCAAAGTCCATGAGGTGGAAAATGGTGGCTGGGTTTGGAGACTTGGGATAATTTTATTAGTCCATAATTCTAGAAAAATAAGTACATTTGAGATTTTAAAATTCTGATGCTTTCTAGAATCAGAAAATATGTCACTCCTTTAAAAATGTTTAATAAACTGCCTCCCCCAGGGAACTGCTCCATGACCTCTGCACCCATTGGCCTAGCATAGGTTAGAGGTAAACTCTAGAGATAAACTCCTGTGATAAAGCCAGTCACCAGAAAGATCAACTGTTAGTGAGGAGAAACAAAAAGATACAGAAAGGTCTAAGAAATCTGTGGGCTTTCCATCCACCAGGCAGAATTTCCGGGAACTGGAATCCCTGTGCATTTGTCTCTCGCAGGCCTACAGGCCAAATGTTCAGTGGAAAAGCCTAATAAAGATGAAATAGTAATAGCAGCACACACTTATTTAACTCTTGTAAATTTAAGGCACTGTTAGCAACGCTCTATGTTTTGTTTACCATTTAATCGTGAGTTGTACTCTGAAGTGATTATATTAGGATCTCTATTTTATATATGAGGAAATGAGGCACAGAGGAGGAGTCTGTCCACTGTGACATCACACGTGGGGAGGCAGGGAGCAGAGCTGGGACCTAAATCCAGAAGTCTGACTCCAGACACCAAGTGCTGGATAGCCCCTGGGCAACCAGGATGTCATTAGCGACTGATGTGATCCAAGCACCACCAGCCAGAGGACCAGGACAGTGCTAGAGACAGCACCTGCAGCTGAGGAAGAGATCGCAGGTTGCTGCTGTGTGATGCTCACCTGCTAGCACAGTACTCTGGGGGTTAAGGTTGGGAACCACAAGTTTCAGCCCAGCCTGGATGATTCACCATTTAGTGAGTCCCTGTCTCAGAGAAAAAAAAAAAAAAATTAAAGGTCTGGAGATAATGTCCAACGTGAAGTCGCTAGATTCATTACCCAGTACACACACACACACACACACACACACACACACACACACAGTGTGCTCTGGGATCATCATTCCCCTCCCTAAACTGGCCTGTTCACCTAGGCACTTGGCCAGACCCTTCTGCCCATCTCCTGCCAGCATCACCAGCTGCCCCTGGTCAGCCTGGCACCAAGGGAGGCCAGATTGGCTGGGGGCAGGGCCTCATTGCCTGCTCTACCCCTCTTGCCAAGCAGGGGACTTCTCTTCCCCTCCCCCTTGTCTGGGAGCTCCCATCTGGCCTGTATCACCAGTTTATTTGTGCTTTGAAAAGCCTGCTTTCAAGTGATGGAAATGGGATTCAGTTCCAGGAACCATGTCTGTTAATCCAATCCGAGGCATTTTCCCTGAATATGGGCAGCCCCCAGCTCTGCAGGAGCTGCTATATCTTTGAAAGGATACTCCACCAGTGCCCAGGCACAGGGAGGATGAGGGCGGGCAGGCCTTTCTTCTGGGGGCACGTTTGACCCTGCGCAGTTTAGAATGGATTCTTTCTTCCTCTCCTTCTCTGCTGGCTGATGTGGCCCACTTTTGAAAACTAGAGATGAAAGCATATGCAGGGGTAACAGAGGCAGCATGAGGTGCTGGACGAACACAAGCCCAGCACTCCACTCTTGTCCAAGGCTCACTGACCCTGAGCTACCTCCATCCTTAGACCTTCCTTTTCTTGTTTGTCAAAGCAGAAGAGCTGGAATGGGTGCCTGGGTCCTCTCACAGATTCATCCAAAGCCACGGCTCCAAGGAGGAACTGAGGAAAAGAGGAGGTGCCATCCATCCCCTCTGCTCTCCTGAGCTGCCATTCTTCAGGACTCTTTCCTTTGACATGCATCGTGACCAGGTGTGCAGGCGGCTGTCCCAAAGTCTTTGACCCTGCAGGACTCCAGTTCTGGTTTCCAAGTATGATTATATATTTTTTCTTTATTTAGTACAGAGTGTTCAGGGTCTTACTACACAGATTGGACTTGTAGTGATCCTCCTGTTTTCAGCCTCCCAAGAGCTGGGATTATAGGTACACACTACCACACTCAGTCTCAATTACCATCTCAGCATGCCCCTGGGATGGAGCCAGCACAGCAGGTCAGGTATCAAACCCCAGCCCCTATGACTGCCTAAGCAGGCGCTTAGTCCACTGAGCTATCTGGCCAGCCCTCCAAATGTGATCATATCCAATTCGCTCAGCTAAACCTCATTTGCTGCAACAGCTAGAGTTAAGTCTTTGCCATCTGACATTGCTTTTTTCTTTTGATCATTACATAGGAAAAAAAAAAGTAATGAAATCTTATAGCATGCAAGGCAATGAGCTAATATGGTTTAAAGTTTTGTACCAGAGAGAAAATCTATCAAACCTTATAAGCTCTGGCTGTGATTGGCAGCAGCTACTGAGAACATCAACTAATTAAAACCTGATTTCCTGACAGCTTTTATTTTTAAGTCCCACCCCCCTTCTCTAGTTCTCACTAACCTAAAAGGTATAAGGCAAGGCTAACAAGAAACCAGACTGGGTCACATGAGGAAAACACAGTGGTAGGAAGCCAACATGATATCTTGAGTTGCACTAGAAACTATAGAGGTGTTTGCTGACTCCCGATTAGATGACTCTGTAGAGCACTAAATATAGTACCACACACACTGGCAAGCAATCGATGAGCACTTGAGTAGGCATGGCTGATGATGAAATGTCCCCTCCTTAATCAAAGTGTCATAGCTCATTCCCTACCACCAGGCCCTCCGCCCAGTGTTGGCAGCTATCAGAATTGAAGCTTGGCTGAGGATGTTCTTCAAAAAGGGTCTCTGAGCCAAAGTTATGTCTGCTGCCCCCAAAGGGACCTGTGTCTGCACACTGTCACAAGAGTGGATAATGCAAGAGCACTGATTCACAGAGATGGCACATGACATTGGGAGAGGATGGTGACAGGCACCAGGCAGTGACCCAAGCAGGGCAGTCTCCAAACAGGAGATGGTCTGAAGGCAAAGCACAGCAAGCAGGCAGCAAGGCCAGGATGTGCAGATGATCAGGGGAGGTCTGAGCAGGGGCCAACTCTGGATCCCATTACCAGAAGGGGGATAGTGAGGTCAGACAAAGATCCAGACCCAGAGGAGCTGGGCATCGGGCAAGTTAAAAAGCCAGGACCATTGGTAGCCAAGAAGGCTGAGGACCAAGATCGTATCCCCAGCACATGGCAAAACTGGGACACCAGGCTCTGGGTCCCAAACACCCAATTACTCTACTTCCTCCCAGAACAAAGCTGGAGCCGCATGTTCCATTTGTGGACTTGGAGAAAACCCCAGAGGTCATTGCAAACCATCTTTAGAACATTGTGGGCGGAGCCTCTCCAGCTGGTCTTAAAAGGCCTCACTACAGACATGGGAGGGTTGTACCAAGATCAAGAAGAAAGCCTCGGTTCTGTGGAGAGCTACTGCACAGCAGCCCTGCTCACTCCATATCAGTGTGAGCAGGCCATTTCACCCCAGAGTGCTGAGGAAATACACCAAATGTGAGTTTAGATCTGTAGTTAGTGGCATAGAGAAACCACAGAAAGTGAAAGGACAAAGCTCTGACCTCCATTGTAGGCCCCTGAAAAGCAGAGGCTGGAGAATTGCTAACAAAGCATGAGGAGACATGATAAAATACATAATTCTAACAAAACATAATCAGCCCAGAGTCCCTAGGTAACAGTCATACCAGGCAATTGATTTACCATTTGAATAGGCTTTCTATGGAAATCAAAATGCTCTCACTAAATCTTTGAGTACATTTTTCATTCAACCAACAAACTTTAAAGAAAAAATCTATATGGAATAATTAGTTGTCAAGACAATTAAAAATTTTTTCTCTTATCATTATTCACAGATGATTTGATATGCTACCTAGAAGACCCCAAAAACTCCACCAAGAGATTTGTAGATTCAATAACCAAATTCAATAACACAGCTGGATATAAAGTCAAAACACAAAAATCAATAGTATTCTTGTACACAAACAACAAACACACTGAGAAAGAAATTAGCTATACATGCCTTTCATAATAACAACCAAAAAAAAAAAAAAATGAAATACTTAGGAATCAATCTAACAAAGGAAGTAAAAGATTTATACAGTGAAAATTACAGTGTTTAAAAAAGAGATCAAAGAGGATTTCAGAAAATACATATTCCTTTCTCCTGGAATTGGAAGAATCAACATTGTGAATTTGGCCATACTCCCAAAATTGTTATACAGATTCAATGCAATCCCAATCAATATACCATTAGTTCACCTCGCAGATCTAAAAAAGACATTCTTAAAATTCATCTGGAACCTAAGGAGAGCTAAAGTAGCAAAAATAGTCCTGGTAAACAAAAGGAAGGCAGAAAGCATCACAATCCCTGACTTGAAATTATACTACAAAGCTACTGTGATAAAATCAGCATGGTGCTGGCAACAAAATAGACCTGAGGATTAATGGAACAAATTAGAAGATGCAGACACAACTAGAAACACAGTCAATCACCTTATCTTTGACAAAGGGGCCAAACACATTCATTGCACTAAAGTAAAGTCAAATGGATCAAAAATTTAAGTATTAAAACTGAAACTCTGAATCTATTACAGGAGAAAGTAGGAATCTTTAAGACATAAGGGTAGGTAGAGATTTCAAGAATAAAAGCTAAACCCCATGGGAAATATTTCAAAGAGTCAACAACTAGGATCTCATCTTTTTGAAAAGTTTCTGCAATCAAAAGAAATCACCAACAGAGTAGAAAGAAAATCTATGAATTGCGGAAAAAATTATAGCCAACTGATTCTCAGACAAAGGGTGTCTCCCTAGAACATATAAAGAATTTTAAAAAATCAGACCTCTAAAATTCAAAGATCCAATCTAAAAATGGTCATCAGAGATAAACATACACTTCTCAGAGGAAAAAATACAAATGGCAAATAAATGTATGAAAAAATGTTCAACGCCACTGGTCATTTAAGAAATGCAAATTAAAACAAAATGAGATTCCATGTCACCCCAGAAAGAATAGCTATCATCAAGGACTCAACCAATAACACATGCTGGAGGGGCTGTGGGGAAAAGGAACCCTTCTCCACTGTTGGTGGGAATGCAGACTGGTACAACCACTATGGAAATCAGTACAGAAATACCTCAAAAAAGCTAGAACTGGAGAACTCTTTCAACCCCTATCCCCCTCCTGGATATTTTTCCAGAAGAACTGAAAACATACTATAGTGATACATGTACCTATGTTTATAGCAGCACGATTTGGCATGGCTAAATCTTGGAAACAACTGAAATACCCACCAACTGAGGAATAGATAAAGAAGATGTGGTGTTTTTACACAATGAAGTACTACGCAGCTATAAAAAAATAAACTTGAAGATTTTCTAGGTAAACTAGGATGCAACTAGAGAGCATGCTCATAAGCGAAATAAATTAGAACTGCACGTGTAACCATCATACTGTTTTGCTAGTGTAATAACCCAAAAGAATAAATAAAATCTGAAAGGTACAATAGATACTGTGAAAGGGAAAGGATATATTCAAAGGGAAAGAATAACTGGGATGAGGGAAAGGACAGAAGAAGGAGCAAAGGAAGGGAAGCAGTTATATGTGCATACATACAGGACAGATCAGGTAATTCTGCTCTATTGAAAGAAGTTAATGCTTAGCTTTTCTCTTCTCCTTTTTAATTTCTTATAACTTTTTAAAACCAATGTTGCATCTTATATCTGCTAAACAACTAATTTTTTTTTGTTTGTTTGTTTTATTTTTGGTGGAACCAGGGATTGAACTCAGGCCCTTGTGCTTGCCAGGGAAGTACTTATTCCACCGAGCCATCTCACTGGCTAAACAACTAATTTGAAGACAACATTATGCAATGTAACAAGCATTGTTGAATTCCTATTACTTTGTTTAGTGAAATGCTGTATCATTTCTAATGGGGTTTTAAAACTATTTTTTATTCTCTTTAAAAAAATAAAAAAAAATTTCTTTCACTTAATCTTCTGGGAAGAATCATGAAATTGCTAAATAAACGTTTCCTATAAGAATGAAGGCTTGGAGCCAAACATAGTGGTGCACATCTGTAACCCCAGAGCTCAGGGAAGCTAAGGCAAGAGGATCACAAGTTTGATTCGAGCCTGGAAATTCAGTGACTTCTGAAGATCCTGCCTCAAAATATTTACAAAAAGGAAAAAGGGCTGGGATATAGATCAGCTGTACAAGTCCCTGCCTGGAAAGTGCAAGGTCCTGAGTTCAAGTCCTATGCCCAAAAAAAAAAAAAAAAAAAAAAAGGCAAAGAAAGAAATTTTAAGGGCTGAGCACACAGCAAAGATTCTCAGTAGAATCCCCAGTGCACTCAATCAACCAATCAATGATATAAGAAAAACAAAGCACATCAATGGGCTAAAAAAGCAGTATGAGAGAGGGGCTCCATCAGCCAGGATGATAGGAAGCCTCTCGGAAGGATTTTGAGACCAGGGCAAGGAGAAGAAGCCAGAGGTGCAGAGACCTGGGAAATTGTCCCAGGAAAAGGAAATAATAAGAGCAAAGTCCCAGGATGAGAACAAATAGTGAGCACATGCACTGATTTTCATTTGGATTGTGTGGACCACAGTACAGTGAAAGCCTTGTTTCATCGCGGACCATAAGAACATTCCTGGTGCTTTAGGCCCCAGATGTGCACTTGACATGCAACATTTCATAATGTCAGAACACAAGCTTTCCCGGGGAACACAGAGGTGCTCTGAGGGATTGCCATTCACAGCCAAGGGTGTGGGTGCCAGCAGCCAGCACAGACTGCCTGTGCCCCTCCACAGAAGGCACCCCTCAAGCTTCTAGCAGCCCCTTCTCCTGGCTGCTCTGTGGTCTCACTTCCTTCTGTGTTTATCCCACACTTGGTAAATTCTTTTGCCACCATGTTGCTGGCCTTCCACATGCTGTCACCTAGTGCAGTTTATCTCCTCTAAGCCCCATGCTGGGATTTGACTGCTATGTTGGCAGTGCTGAGAGACAGTATTCAGTTTACTTTTTTGTTGTTGTTGTTGTCACAGAAATTGAACTCAGGACCTTGCACTTGCCAGGCAGGAGCTTATTGAGCTATCTTCCCAGCCCAGAAGCAGCATTCAGAAGGTGAGGTTTGGGGCAAGGGCCAGAGCTTCATGAATTCATGAATGCCTTCCACTTGTTTTCCCTCACTTTGGCCTAGATTACTCATCAAAGGAACAGGTTGCTATGAAGTGAGCTTGGCTTCATCAGCTTCCCTTGCTTCTCTATGTGCTCACTTCCCTTCCTCTTTCTGCCATGGGTTGGAGCAGCAGAAGGACTTACCAGAAACTGCAGATTCCCCAAGCACTCTTCAACTTTCTGGCCTCAGAACCATGGGTTGAAGGAATCCCAACCGTGTTTGAATGTCCATCTCAGGTGCTCTGTTATTAGGAACAGCAGGCTTGAGACAACATGTTTCAGAAACCAAAAGAAGGCCCCCATGACTCAGCTACAATGAGGGTTGGGAAAGGTGAAGGGAGGGAACCGGGGAAGCAGGCAGCTTACAGATGTTGTCCTCCACCAATGGGAAGCAACAGAACACTGAAGGTAAGAAACGACACAGCTCCAAACACTTCAGAAGAAAATGCCTCTCCAACCATGTGGAGAACAGTTTGAAAGCAGCCTGAAAGTGGGGTGGGGGTGGAGAAGCTTCTGCCTCCCACCAAGGCAGTCTTAGTACAGAGCCCAATTCAGGCCCTATATTGTAGGGACTCAGATGATGCACTCAGCTCTTGAGAGTGTATCATTTACTCTTTCCTCTGTGTTCAAGCTTTAAATGTAAGCCTGCGGCTGTCTGTACTGTGTCCTTGAAGCACATCACTCAAGCTTTGTGGTTGGCTTTCTCTTGATTGCTAGGGTCATTCCATTCCCTTTGAACAACAGGACATGTGGTCTATGCAGGCAGCTGGTAAATGATGGGCTTGGAATAAAGGACAAAATCAAGACAGCAGCAGATTCAGGGTCTAGTCAAGTCTCACTTTTGGGCTGTTAGGTAGCACCTTCTAGCTGCATCCTGAGGGACAAAGCAGTCCTCCCAGGCCTCTATTCTAAGAGCACTTTACCCTGTCCATGTAGGTTTCACCTTCCACTCTCCCTCTGGTATCTGTCCCCTTGGGTGCTAGGCTGTGACATTTGCATCTCCAGGGCAAACCAATGTTCTAACCACAGAGATACCCTGCACAAGCCCTTCTGGGAGTCTGTCTAATTTGGCCACCCCAGTACTGGAGCTAATTTGGCCCAGGCAGCTGTGATGGACAGAACACGGATTCTTTGGAGCTTACTTCCAACCAGCTCTCACCATAGTAAAAGGGGTCAGGAGAGTAAGACAGCAACCATCCTATCACTGCAGAAAGGAAGGCAGCCTCAGGAAAGTGCTTACAAGTTTCTAGACTATTTCACTGTGCTTACTGCATGCTGGCCTCTGCTTATTTCCCATGGCCTCTAAACCACAGACTGGGTGATCCACCCCTTCTTAGATCATACCGTCTGCACACTGCATTTTTTTCCTGCACTACCCACAAAAGTGATAAGGGTGTGTAGAGGTCCTTTATTAACTGGACATAGGAAATTAGGTTATCACTAGACCCACAGAGAGATGTCTGTTTGTTACTGCACTCACAACAGGGTGCTTCCCAGCAGATTTGGAAGTATTCCTTTTCTTTTCAAAATGTAAGTTGCAAGAGAAAAAAAAAAAAAAAAGAGTTTTAACAGAGAGGAAGAAAACTTACAAAGATTACAGAAATGACCAGGCATATGCAAAGACACTAACTTCTGATTTCACCGAAGCACCAGTTCCTGAGTCTAGGCTGCAGGCCCATTTCCCTCACTGAAGCCCTGGCATATTTCATACTCCTCAGAGGAGCAGTTTGCTCTGGATACATGGAATCATGCAAGATAATAATCTTAGCAGACAAACGGGAGGAGACAGCCATAATACAGATGCCCACTAAAAGAATATAGAGGAAGTAAAAGCTTGGGGCCTCTCTGGAGCACCAGCTGCTTCATAATAAGGGCCATCATAGCGAGATTCTGTAGCTAACTGGCAAAAACATCTCTTAGTTACAGGTGTCAAAGAGCCAGAGTCGGGCCCTGGCTTTATGATACCATTTAGTATGCTGGTGGCATCTGCTCACAACCTATATGTTTTCCCTGACACACCAGAAGCAGGATGCCTTCTGCCATTTAACTCCCCGAGTCTCCCAATCCTACAGCCTGTTTCCATCTCAGCTGTCTCCTAACCAAAGACTGTCTATTCCCTTTACTCTTTACAGAGAACTTTTTTTTGCAAGAAGGCCTAAATAATTGCATTCATGCTTATCGAACCAAGATCACTCCGGCATGAAGATATGGCTATAAGAAGAAGGAAGGTAAGAATTGAAACTGTTTTTATTCATTCAGTTCCACTTGATAACAAAACTTAAAAGTTTTGAAAAGTGAGACAGGTCCTGGTGAGATAACTGACAACATTACAGGACTATAGAAGTATGAAATAAATTTATAAAAATAAAGGACCTTGTGGCTTACTATGCTCATAGACAAGGGCAAACCCATCCTGGTGAGAAGAAAATGATCAGGCATGCTGCTATGGTTTGAATATGTCTCCAAAAGTTCATGTGCTAGAAACTTAGTCCCCAGATACCATCTGTTATGGGTACTTGGAGATGAGGTCTTTGAAAGGAAATTAGGATTAGATAAGGGTATGGGGGAGGTTGCTGGTGACAGTATTATTGGCTTTATAAGAAGAGAGAAGCTTAGGCTAGCCTGCTTGTTCTGTATTATTCTACACTGCTTTCTATCATGTTATACACACCAAGATGACCCTTACCAGTGTTGGCACCTAGATATTGGATATTCCAGCCTCCAGAACCATGAACGAAATAAACTACTATTGTTTATAAATTACCCAGCCTATGGTATTCAGTCATAGCAACAGAAAACAGACTAAGAAAGAAAGCAGGCAGAACATCCCTTAATGAAGGTGGCATTTGAGACAAGTCTTGACAATTTAGGTTGAGATAAGGAACAGTAGCAGCAGGCTGGGTGCATGAACTGGGCCTGGATGAGGTTGTCTTCTCTACAGACACTATACTAAGCCATTAAGACACCTGGGAGGTCATACGCATATGTAATCCAGTGTCTATGGCTAACAAAAATTATAATTCAGAGAAAGTATTACAACTAGAAAAGTTCTATCTGTTGGGTAAGAAGCATAGAGGTGTGAAGTTCCAAGTGGTCAGGTAAGAATGCTGACAAAAATAAGTTAAATGTGATTCTAAGCAATCTGTTAATTTCCAGGAATTACTGAGAGTTTAGAATTCCATCTACCAGGAGAAGGGGTTGGCAGCAGCTGGACACTCAGGAATCCTGTCAATAGGTAGGGAATGGGGCCAACATCTGAATTCTGAAATGGTTCTGGGCATTGGCAAGGTATGATGCAGACTGCACAACTGTACATAAGGTTTGAGGCAAGAGCCTCAACCAGGAGAGCCCTTGTGGAGGGGATGCAGAGCGCTTCATCTCTGAGCCACTCAGCAGAGTTTCATGCAAGGCTGTGGCAAAGCCTCTAAAGAAGATGTGAGAGCTTGGTAGTTTCTATTGAAGCCCAGTGAGTGGCCATGTCAAACTCAGAGACAGTGGTGAGCAGAACTACGGGAATCCCAATCTGCTTCCAGAGGTGGAAGTGCTCATGGATCAGTGAAATCTGCAAGGCATACCCCTGCAAGGTCTTGCTCCAAGGAAGATTCCAAGCATTCCAGGTCCAAATCTGAATCTAGGTCTAGCTCCAGAAGAAGCTCTTGAAGGCATTATACAAGGTCATCATCTCAATCTCATTCTCATAGATGCTCCCATAGCAGGTTTTGCAGTCCACATTATCTCAGATGCCACAGCCACAGCCATTCTCCCATGTCTTCTCAAAGGTATCATGTTGGGGATTGGGCAAATTCTGACCTAAACCGTTGTCTTTGAGTATTTAGGTTGAGCTTGTACACCACAGAAAAAGATTTAAGAGAAGTATTCTCTAAATATGGCCCAATTGTCGATCTCTATAGTATATTACCAGCAGTCTAGGCATTCAAAAAGATTTGCCTTTGTGTGTTTTAAAAATGTAAAAAAATAAAAAATGTAGACAATGCCAAGGAAGCTAAAGAACATGCCAATGGAATGGAACTTGATGGCCATTGAATCAGAGTGGATTTCTCTATAACAATACCTAAAGAAACTCAACCAGAGCCTGACACACAGTGGAGGGTCTAAAGGCTCACAGAGCCACAACTGTATTTGTGTGTCCATGTTTAACCCAAGGCTACCAGACATGTATTTCTGCGTGGTGATGAGCTATAAAGTCAAGCCTCACTAGATGGTAAGGCTTTTCCTACCGTGGGACCTGGGATTCTGCACTGGGGCCTGTGTACCTGTGGCTGATGCCCCATGCGTGTAAGAAAACTGAGAGAAGGCTGGGGAAAAGGAAGCAAGGCAGACTTCTCACATACCTTGGCCTGAGGCCAACAGAGTAGCTGCACTGAGACGCTAGGCTTGCTATGGTGCCCCCAATGCTGGAGACAGAGACTACAGAGCAGATTATGTGGACAGACACACACAGATAATCAAACAAACAGATAAGACAGTAATTTTATATTTTCCATTTTTTAATGTCTTGTCTTTCCTCAGTATAAATACTGTTGATTCTATACTTGATCTTAGCCAAAATGCCAAGAAGTGATACTACTGTAGAGACTGAAGGAATGAAATATCTTTTTCCCAAAAAAGCCAATTGCCCACTTTCTTATTTCTCTTCACATTTCACTTTACAGTTCTTGAACTATTCCAAAGCAGCTCCATATTCATAAATTGTTGCCTGCAAAACACTGTTCACTATTATATAATTTATACTGCTCTTAAATATTTACACATGCATAGGTATAGATATAAACATGCCAAGCTAAAATACAGTCCTAATTCTTTATACATACAACTGGATAGTTGAACAATAAGGTTGCAAACATTCCCCATTTTTATGAAAAAAGATACTAATAAAATAGAGGTACATTTTCCAAACATTAGTAGTTCAGCTTTCCTTACTTTTTGTGTAAAATTAGATATTGATTTTAAGATTATCTTGAGTATTTTAGAAGAAAAATTACCATTTAAAAGGACCTAGACAACAAGAATTTGCTATTTTATACGTGTCATTTATATGCATAAATATAAATTCAAATTTATGCACTTTTATTCCTCTAGACCAA
This sequence comes from Ctenomys sociabilis, assembly GCA_004027165.1. Classification (NCBI taxonomy): domain Eukaryota; kingdom Metazoa; phylum Chordata; class Mammalia; order Rodentia; family Ctenomyidae; genus Ctenomys; species Ctenomys sociabilis. The sequence continues at coordinate 92,300 of PVKA01000535.1, read as the reverse complement.
GAGCTGGCGAGGTGCATTCCCAGCCTACAGCTGGCCGCATGTCTCTGTGCTCGAGCTCTGCTGGCGCACAGCCACACTCGTTCACTTCTGTATTATATATAGTCACTTTCACAGCACAGCAGCAGAGCAGCAGAGCTGGGACAAAACCAATAGGTGAGGCTAAAATATTTCTATCTTGTCCTTTAGGAAAAACAATTGCTATAAATAGCATCCATACATACTGTGTTAATGAAAACTAAAAAATATAAAAAGAAAATAATTTGCTGATCCTTGCTTTAATTTGCCATTGACAGAGCACAAATTATATGAAAATATTACTTCTAGCATCATTAATGGTCATACTAGCATGAAGGCATGTTTTGTAAAATGAATAGGTAATCGTTTATGGGATAAATATTTTACTCTGCATCTAATTCTTCAACATTAGACCTAAATATGTGAATTCAGTTGTAGTTGGTACATTTGACTTTTAATCATACAAAAACATATCTTTATATATTTTCAGATTATGCCATTCAGAAAGTGTAGCTATTAGACGGCTCAATTCATAACTTCTGAACATTGGGACAGATGGGGCATGACAGCCTCCATTACAGCTCCCATCCAAGGGCTTGCAAACAAAAGAAACAGGATTGAGGAGGAGGACTTGGTCCTTCCAAGAAGTACAGGTTGTAATTAAGAGGTGCTCTTTGTCAGTGTTTTGTTGTTGTTTGTTTTGTTTTAATAAGAAAAAATACAGACAGATATAGTGGTGCACACCTGTCATTCCAGCACTGAAGAGACTGAGGCAGGAGGATCCCCTCAAGTTCAAGGCCAGCCTGGGCCACACAGTGAACTCAAGGTCAGCCTGAACTACACAGTGAGACCCTTTCTCAAAAATAAATAAAAAACTTAAAAAGAAAAAAATAACAATAAAATAGAGTTTCAAAACATTGTACTAAAAGAGAGTTACAATAATACATTCCTTATTGTCTCCATAGTAGTTATTCAGAGTATAAGATATAAGCATAAGATCTTGTTCAGACAATATTAGCTCAAATGTTTCTTTTCAATGAACTAAGAGAAACTAGCTGTATAATTATCTTGCATCCAGATACATTTTTTTTTCCTTTAAGAAGCTGAGTGACCATTGAAGGGCACTCCAGGGCTGGTGAGATGGCTCAGTGGAGTAAGTGCTTCTCTGGCGAGCACAGGGGTCTGAGCTCAATCCCCGGGTTCAGCCAAAAAAAAAACAAAGAGTTAATCCCCCAGCACCACGAAATGAATAAAATAAGTGTTTTTTTTTTTTTAAAAAAAAAAAAAAAGGGCACTCCAGAAAGGATTCCTGCAGTTGGAATGACGCTGGACTAGGTCAGTTTACTCAACCATTGTTAATGGGGAACTGTTAGCTTCCGGCTGTGCATGGGATTCCATAGGAAGGACAATTCTGTGACTCCAATGGACCGGCTGAAAAGGCTGCAGTGATCAGCCTGGTCCCCACTCTCCCAAATGCACACAGTTCAGAAACAGCCCAGCAGGCAGCCTGGCTCTGCTACTGAGAAAGCTGTAGACAGACACACAAACGCAGGTGCTGGAGCTATAGGAGATAATCCGGGACGTTACCTAAGGACAGACAGTCAGTGGCCTTGACAGTTCACCTTCAGAAGGGAAGCTTAAGCCATTTTTCTGACACAGATTCCCCAGATATAATCTATTTCATCTAATCAGTTCACCAAAGGCAAAAGATGAAGTTCTGACAAATTAAATCAAAATATAATATAGGCAACCCCTTAAAAAAGAGAAAAAAAGAAAGCTGATTTCAAAATCTGATTCTCTGATTTCTTTTGTGAACTGGAAAGTTAAGAGACCTGAGGGTGGAGGGAGCCTGTGCCTGCTTTGATCTATTTTATGGAATCAATTCCTTTTATTTCTTTAAGGAATTAATGGAAAGAGAAGTGTGACCAGTGTCTCAACTCATAGTAAAGGAAACAGCACTTCATTTCCTCATGAAAATTCTAGAGCCAGATTCGGGCAAATGACAGTGAATAGCACTGTCCACAGGCTCAGAGAACTTGATTTCCCTCCTTTCCTGCTGTTCCTCCTTTCCAAAAATACTATTTTTTAATTTATCAGTCTTAGCCTAAAGTTATAGCATGGTATTTCTGACAAGAACACATAACATATACTTAGTTCCTCTAAGCCAACTATATCATGATGACCCTCCAGCTAAGGTTTTTCAAAGCTGTGAGGCATGTTACAGATCATTCTGAAAATATCTTCAAGTCCTAGGAAAGTTACATAAATGCCTCAAAGATTCAAAAGATACAGATAAAACTCTATAACTCATCTATCTCAACTTTGTTTGTTTGTTTGGGTAGTGGGTATCAAACTCAGGACCTTGCACTTACCAGGCAGATGTTTATTTCCCGGCCCTCCAATTTTAATGTGATAATACCTTCTGTTGTACCAATCAATATAATGATAACATGGAGAACTGGAGAAATTTTCTTTATAATTCATATAGAAAGACTAATTTTTATTCCATTGTCTGTGATATAAGCTACAATAACTTTTTAGAAAATTTGCCTTTGTGCTCTGGCTATTTTCCTTTCTTTCTTTTTTTTCTAGATTCTTTTGTTCTTCTTTTTATAGATGTTGGAGGTGCAACATTAGGGTGTTTATTTGTTCCTGTTCTGTTTTCCTAATGTGTGAGCTCATAGCTATGATTTTCCCTCTGAGAACTGCTTTCATCACGTCCCATAAATTCCAGTAAGTTGTGCTTGAATTTTCATTGAATTGTAGATATTGTTGAATTTCTTCTGTGACCCATTGATTGCTGAGTAGGGTGTTGTTTAATTTCCATGAATTTAGCAGGTTTTTCTGGTTTCTTTTGTCATTTAGTTCCAGTTTCATTGCACTGTGCTCAGATAATATGCATGCATGGGATAATTTCTGTTTTCTTGCATATACTTACACATGACCTCTGGACCAGTATATGGTCTATTTTGGAAAATGACCTATGTGAAGCTGAAAAAAATGTGTAAACATCTGTGGTTTGGTGGAACACTCTGTATATGTCCACCAGGTCCATTTGTTCCAAGCTCTGGTTCAGTTCTGATACTTCCTTACTAATTTTTTGTCTGATTGATCTATCTTTTTGAGATAAGGGGGTGTTAAGGTCTCCTGTTAAGATTGTAGTTTTAGATATTAGGTTTTTCATGTCCATTAAGATTTGTCTTACATAGTTGGATGCTCCTGTGTTTGGTGCATAGATATTTATGAGTATTACCTCTTCCTCCTGAATTTTTCCCCTGACTAATATGTAATGGCCTTCTTTGTGTCATTTGATCATTCTTGGTTTGAAGTTGAGACTGTCTGAGAACAGAATTGCTAGTTCTGCTTTTTTCTGAGGTGCTGGGGCATGTAGTATTGTTTTCCATCCTTTGACTTTGAGCCTATGAATGTTCTTTTGACTTAAGTGTGTTTCTTGTATACAGCATATTGTTGGATTTTGTTTCCTAATCCATTGTGCCAGTCTATTTCTCTTAATTGGTGAATTGAGTCCATTTACATTGATGGTTACAATTGAAATGTATTGACTTATGTTTGTCATGATATTTACCTGGTGTTGTTTACTCCTTTGTATCCTGCGTTTAATTGTCTAACCTGTTTAGTGGGTTCCTTCCATTCTCCTTCATGGAGTTCTGGTCATTGTGGTCTCTCTCTAGAACCTCTTTCAGCAGCCTCTGAAGGGATGGCTTTGTCATCATGAAATTCTTTAGTTGTTCTTTGTCATGGAAGTATTTCACTTCTCCATCAAACTTGAGAGTTTTGCAGGGTATAATAGTCTGGGCTGGAATTTGTTTTCATACAGGACTTGAAGAACTCTGCTCCATGCTCTCCTTGCATTCATGGTTTGTGTAGAGAAGTCGGCTGTAATTCTGATGAGTTTTCCTTTGAATGTGAGCTGCTTCTTCTCTCTAGCAGCTTTCAGTATATTATTCTTGTGTTGTATTTCTGGGATCTTGACTATTATATGTCTCGGTGTGTTTTTACTTGGGTTGAAGTTATTTGGTGTTGTGTATGCTTCAGTTACCTGAATGTTGGATTGTTTCCTCATATTTGGGAAATTTTCTGTGATTACTTCTCCCCAAATTCTTTTTATGTCATTTGTATTGACTCCTTCAGTCTCATTGATGCCAATTAATTTCACATTGTTCATCCTGGAATCATCTTGCAGGTGATGGATTATTTTTTCCTGCATTCTCATTGTTTTTAAGAGATCCTTTCTCACCTTTTCACTAGCTGCACCAGCATCTTCAAGATCTGAAACTCTGTCTTCGCTTTCACTCAAATGGTTTTGTAGACTTGTGATTGATATTTTTAGTTCTTCTATATTTCTTTGACTCTGTTTCATACATTCTATTTCTTTTCTGTATTGCTCATTCAAGGGATCCATCATATTTCTGATCTCTATTTTTTATCCATGTCCTCTTTCAAGTTAGTTATTAATTCTTTTCTGCAGAATTTCTTCCAAGTTGGGTTTCCTCTATATATTTCCGGACTTGTTTCTGTATTTCAGATGCTATGATTTCAAATAATTCTTTTTTTATTTCAGAAATTATTTCTGCTTTGAGTTCCTCATGTCTTTTCTGCTGTTGTTTCTTTGCTTCAGACGCTGTTAATTCATATGTTTCAGCTGGAATAGTACTTTCTGCACTTGTTCTGGGTGAGCATTGATTTTCTCCCAGATGTTTCTGGATTTGATTCTTTATTTCAGATGCTATGTATTCAGATATTTCTTTTTTATTTCAGGAATTAATTCTCATCTGAGTTCCTCTATACCTTTCTGCTGTTTTTCCTTTGCTTCCATATCTGTTAATTCATTCATTTCAGCTGAACTAGTGTCCTCTGCACTTACTGGTGGACTCAAGGCCTGAGACTGCATTTTTTTCCTTGTCTTTGTCATTTTGTATAGCATTGACCTCTGATCTTTGGTAAAGAGCTTTGGTGCAGCTATAACCTTAGTGTGTAATGAGATTTAGGTGCCAGTCTATTAAGTTTGAGATTATCCAATTATGCCTGGCCTGGATCTATCTGTTGTGTTCAGTTCTTTTTTGCTGCAGCTCCTGTGGTTCCCCTCTGTTGGTTCCCTGGTCAGGTGAGCATGAACTGGGATGCAGAGTGAGTAGTGAAAGTTCCCATTATCTAGCCTGGCTTTGGGGTGGGATCAGGAGATTTGCTGGAATAGGCCCTCAAGTCTCAGGCAGGTCGCTCTCTAGGTAGGCAGGCCTGGGCTTTGCTGGGTCTGCTGAGCTCCCAAAAGGATAGTGGATGTTCTTATTCACTGGGTAGGCTGTGCTGGGTCAGCCAAGCTGTGCTGTGTCCCGGCAGTGGGCCAGAACCAGAGAAGGCTGGGAAAGGTCCCTCCAGTGTGGCAGGCCTGGAGCCCTCACTATCATCCAAGCTGCATTGGGTCTGGGGCCCCGGGATGGACTCGGAGATATTTTTTCTAGATTCTTGAGACAGGATCTCACTACGTAGTTCACACTGGCCTTGAATTCAAGATGATCCTCTGCCTCAGCCTCCCAAAGTCTGGGATTACAAGAGTGCGCTATCATGCTTGGTGATTCTCTGAAATGCTGCCACTGTTGATCTCTTTCTAAAGGCTCAGTCTAATCATCTATATTCTAAGCAATCATAAAACCTTCTTGTGGTATTCTTCTAAGGATTATTTTAGATAAAATATGTAAAATACTTCAAAACTTAAAAAAGCAGGTAAATGTCACTGTTACTGTTAATCAACGTTTTCTACTTCCTGGATTCCATAATCTATGCTTTTTGCTCTGTCATTCAACATTCAATTGATGTTTATCAGGTACCTTCTATGTACCAGATGCTATTCTAGGTGATAGGGCACCAAAACCTAGTGAGATTAAAGTCAGGTCATTAGAAATTCCACAGACAGGGCTGGAAAAATATCTCAGTGACATAAGCACCTGCCTGGCAAGCACAAGGTCCTGAGTTCAAACCCTGGAACAAAAAAAAAAAAAAAAAAGCCATAGACAGAGTCAGGTAAATAAGTAAGCATAATCCAGGGTCCTTGTGTGGAAAGCTGGATAGTGGAGGCAACATGTACATAGTTTGATTTAATAGGAGAGAATCTACAGAGAGGAAAGATAAAAGTGAAACTTTCTCTGTTCTTGGCAGTTGTAACTGATTTGCATGTTTACACAAACATGAGTGGCCTAGAACTGCATGATACATAACAGCAATAAAAAACTATCTTTTGGAATGACTTCTAGCCTCCAAAATTTTTGCTTCTCCTTTAATCTGCATAATGACCTTTAAGGTAAGTAGAATTCCTTAAAGATTATCAGAAAGTGGGCCACAAGATAGCTCAGCAGACTAAGCACCTGCTTAGGCAAGCGCAGGGATGGGGGTTTGATCCCTGGCACCACATGCTGCACTGGTCCCACCTCTTGGTGGGAGCTATATAGTGAGACACTGTACCAAACACATTTTAAAAAAAAGATTAGAGGAAAGAAACCTGGTAATTATCTTTCCTATAGAGTCAGAGAGGCCAAGTAACTTGCCTGATATCACTTAGATAGTAAATAGCAAGTCTGGCTTTGAACTTAGGTCCCTCTAACTCCAAAGTGAATATTTGACTTCATGTAGCATGAACTTCCCACCAACAGGGCAATGTCAGATGTTGCTGGAAATATAGACAATGACAGAGTTTGCAGAGCTCTGAGTACCACTGCCAACAAGGCTGGATTTCATTTTATAGACTGTGATTCCCATGGGTGGATTTTTATGAAGTTATTTTAGACAAATCAATTTGGAAAGGCAACATGCTGAATGGGTGAAACCAGGAAGAAATGAGAAGCAGGAAAACTAGCTGAGAAGCTAGTGCAGAAGCTGAAGGAAGAAAAAGGACATGTAGCACTTCCTGTTTATTTACTCACTTATGCACTAGTGTGACCACCTATCATCTCATGTAACAGGAAATCCAGAAATAGGGCAGAATCCCTGGTTGACAGTCCATAATAAACCTTCAAGAACTTCCTTCTCTCTACTCCATAGTCTCCTTCTATCATAATCCAGATAAACCAAAGATGGTCATCAGGGCCTGTTCACACCCCAGTGCAGAGTTGTCAGCCTAAACCTCAATCCAATTCAGTAAATATGGAAGACATAATGAATTGCTATTGCTGGGAGAACTATGTGTCGATTGTGTCTGGATTGGGTGAAGCTCTCTTCACAGAAAGAGACAGCTAACCCAGATCGTAGCTTTGTCATGAAAGAACTGACGAGCAGGTGCCTAGAGGCCACAAAGAGCCCCACGAGAGCCACCAAGCTATGGACGCAGATAATTCAAGGGAAGCAAAGTCCATACATTTCTTTCCTAAATCTGAACGGTCTGGGATGTGTCCATGGTCAAGGTCTCTCACTAGATCCATCTCTCACATCCACAAACCCAAATCCTTGCAGTACATCGTCTCAGAATCAAAATTTCCTGACACACCAAAGTGTGTGTGTGAAGGGGTATGCACAGTACTGCAGCTGATGTCCAGGAGGTGAATGTTTACAGTAAGGAAGCAACAAATACTTTTGCATGTCTAGCAGTTCCCAGTATTTTGAAATTCAAGATTTAGAGCAGTTGTCACACAACAGATCACTAAATATACACATACACATACATATACACATATACATACGTATACTATGTATTTTTCATGACATGTTACAATGTAATGCTTTACCTGCAAATTAGTTTTTGAAAAGGAATGCAATTAGTTATGACCCCAGATTATTCCAAGTATATGTTATAGTAGACTATAAATACATAAACTGATTCGGAACATAATAAAAGTCCCTTCCAACTCATGAAGTGATATATTTCCAAGAAAATTTACTTTTCATGTTTAATAAACATTCTTATATATTTATTTTTTGTTGATTGCATGCTAATAATTCATACAATAAGTCATTTTAGATACTTTGATATCTATGGCATCAAAAGCAACATTCTTTTGCCACTTTTTATTTTTGTTAGCAAGAGGTGTGAAGGGTGATTAAATATTAAAGTAGTGAGCATTAAATGGAAATAATAATTTTAAGGAGACAATATGGAAGTTTTTAAGGCATTAGTAAAGAGTTTGTTAGAGATCTTAGAGAAAACTAATTATTAATATTGTGTTATATACACTACGAATTTGTAAGAAAAATGATTAGGTTCTTTTATGACAAAATGTTAAAAAGAAAAGTAACTATGCAAGACAATTTAGCTGTAGACATCATGTTACTATGTATACATGTATATTAAAACATCATGTGTACCTCACATTTATGCAATAATAATAAAGTTGTCGTTATGGTTTGTGTTCTAGGTATTCCCCCCAAGGCCTCATGCAGCCATGAGGGGGCCTCTGGAGTTCGTGATGGATCACTATGGGTGTGGGAGGTGCGCCTGCCCTTTGCATCACAGTATAAGGAGGGGAGAGAGGCTACCTAGCTGCCTGAGCTGCTACTGCTCCCTTCTAGAGCCAGCTGAGTGTGGACTGAAGCCTCCATAAACTATGAACTAACTCAACCTTTCCTTCCTTCATTTGGGGAATTGGCTATTTTGTTCCAGCAACCAGAGAAGAGTAACTGAGACAGTTATTCATATATTTTTGAATGGATGAGCCTGAGTGTCAAATTGAAGAGATTCTATTGCATAGATACATTATATAAGATTCTACAATTTTTAAAAGATATTTAGTACACGGTCTACAGGGTCTCACTACACAGATTAGAATTTGTAGTGATCCTCTTGTTTTCAGTCTCCCAAGTTCTGAGATTACAGGCGTGCCCCACCACCCCCGGTCTCAATCGCTGTCTCAATTGTGGCCCCAGCATGGGGCCAGCACAGCACACTGGGGATCAAACCCAGCCAGTGCATCTGCCTAAGCATGTGTTTTAATCCCCTAAACTATCTGACCCACCAGACAATGTTTTTTTTTAATGCTAATAGCTATAATTTTAACTATATTGTTTGAAATATATAAACCCATAACAAAAAGTTTTAGTTGCCTACTTAAAAATGTGAAAGCTGTATATAGTTTTTCCAAATCATATTAGGACATGTCCATAAAAGATTGATGGCCACCACTATTTTAAAGCCACCAAGCAAGAAGGCACAGAGCTCGGCATATGGTGCCATTCTAGGAGTGCCAATTTTGAGACTTCTGTGAGACCTCAAAATCAAGACATAGTTTGGCCATTGTCAGGCACCATTTCCATGGCCCCAGTGGGATTTTTTTTAAACTGTATTTAGTACAGGTGCCACAGGGTCTCACTATGTAGATTGGACTCGTAGTGATCCTTCCTGATTTTCAGCCTCCCAAGTGCTGGGATTACAGGCGCGCACCACCATGCCCAGTCTCAATCTCTGAAGCCCAGCCCCTGTGCCCAGTATGGTCTTGACTAGAGCTACGTTACTTGAGAATCATGAACACAGAAGAATTCATGATTATCAAAAGAGTGTCTGACAATGGAGATTAGACTCTTAATCTGGAAGAACTGGAAGAAAAGTAGGAAGAAAAGAACTGGAAGAAAAGTAGGAAGCAAACAACAATAAAATGAAAAGAAAAGTTTTAAGGAAAAAGTGGTGGACAGCAGTGTAAAAAAGACCCAGTAAGAAAACAGCTATAAAGTATCCATTGCGCTTCATAATTAGGAAATCAGTAGTGGCTATTTCACTATCAGTAGTGAAATAGTGATACTATTTGCAGTAGTGTGATGGGGTAGAAGCCTGAGAAGTTCTAAGGAATATTAAATCTTTGCCTTTAAGGTCCAACAAAAAAAGGTGACTGCAGTATGTCACTCTTGGAAACTATTCAAGTATCATGTTGTAATATCATCACTTTTTCTCATCCTTTAAGTGTTCCAATCTTACAACAATTGCACTGTAAAAGAGGATATAAATCTTCTGGTTCTTAAAGTTAACAGTAATCTAAGACTAGTAAAATTCAAGAGGGGAACAACTGTCCCCATCCATACTATTTGCAAGGCAACATGCCAGCTGTTCTTAAGTGAATCCAAGTATTAGAAGCCTTGGCCCTTACCTGGATGAATTTATGACTTATAACTGACTTGGGAGGAAAGCATGCACATAGAGCACATGCAGTGTGTACACACAAAAGAGAGGACTCGAGGCAAAATACACTGTCATTGCAGAAAATCATCTCAAAAAGACACTGTTGTTGATTGGAAAGTCTTCCCAGAAACTCAAAGAGTTAGAATAGATTTCAAATGTCATCTAGGAAATATTTCAAAGATAGAAGATTGGGAGAAGAATGATATTTCCAGGGTATTTATAGGATGCTGATTTAACAAGTTGGCCAGAAGGCAGGGATAGGGTTGGACAGTGGGAGTTAAACTAAAAGCCTGACATGGGCAGCCTGAAGATAAGTCGAGGTGATTGGACTAGATTTGGTTAGCAAGGTGAGCCACTAAAACATTTTAAGAATTCTGATTGATAGATGACCAAAGGAAAAACAGTTTTAAGAACATTAATTTAATAATAGCACACAGGATATATTGGATCTAAGGAGAAATTGTTCTTCATTTAATAATCTTTTTAAGTAGAATACCTTTAGAAGATTAGTAATCACAATTTTATCCTGTGGAGATAGGTCTTGAATTAAGGCAGTGACAAAAGGAATAGAAAGAGGAAAATCTGTATGATTAAAAAAATGAAGGGGTCAAAATGAATCTGGGGCTCTTGCTATGAGTAAGAGAAACATGAAAGTCACAAAAGGGAGATGCATGATTTTTCTCCTGGCTAGAAGGTAATTACGAGGGTGCAGCTTTCTGACAATTGAACTTATTAAAGATGATTAATATGGCTTTAGAAATCTGGGGATTGAAAAGGGCCAGGTTTAAATGAGAAGTGAAAATTGAATGTCTGAAGTAAAAAGCAATTAGTGCTACACAGGTGTACTTGGGAATTCAGCAAGACTTTCTGCACCAAATGCATGTGAGGCATGTGTTTGCATGGGAAGGTTCTGGACGTAAACAGAGTAGACACCCTTTGCTGTAGGGAATGCAAAGATGTTCATGTTAAATAAGATTTTCAATGGACCAAGGACAGAGAATCATGGCACAACCTAGTTCTTACAATGCATTGAAAGAGGACAGGTCAAGGGATTAATAGGAAAAAATCACAGAAGTGAAACAACCCCATACCTAAATAAACACAAGGTCTTAACAAGATGGTGCCAAACAACTGGGTGTGTTGGCATGCCCCTATAATCCCAGTGCTTGGGAGGCTGAAAATAGGAGGATCACTATGAGTCTGATATGTGTAGTGAGACCCTGTAGACCCTGTACTAAATACATAAAAAGAGAGAGAGAAAATGGTGGCATAGGATGCTACAGAGGGAGCAAAAGTATTGAACATACAGGAACATGTTATTGGAAAATTTTTGAGACAGGGACTCGCTATGTAGTTCAGACTGACAGGCTGGCCTTAAACTTGTGGTAATTCTCCTGCCTCAGCCTTCCAAGTGCTGGGATCACAGACATGCACCACCACGCCTGGCTCATCATTAACTTTAATGATGAGGAAGTAACTGGCAATCTTTGAAAATGAAATTTCCTGTCAGCCACTGAAGATTAGGAAATGAGTGGATGTTGGGAATGTGGAAGTGGCTCCCAAATGGAGCTTCTTGAAGACTTCTCTGCCTCAGCGAGCCCCCAGCTGCCTCTATGTAAAGGCTGATGTGAAGATGGCTCCATGGAGGTCTTGCACAGATGGAAAATTGGGCACCCAAGAATTTAATGTCTTTGAAAATGAGAAGTGCTTTGCAAGCTACACGCATATTACAGTTATGGGCTAACATTCATGGGAATCGTGTGCCATTTCCTATATTAATACTACGTACGAACCACCTCACTTAAAGGGATTTTCTAGCTGAGATACACTTTCTAATCTTTAGTTAAGCCTGCTTTCTATGTATGTATCTTCTTAAATGATCCAATTAAGCTTTATCTTTCCCTCAGAGAGCTAATCAAATACATGGCAAAACCACTTAGAATCACATTATACATTTCCTTTCTTCCTCACTTCTCTCTCCACTGCTAAAAAAAGAAAGAAAAAAAAGTGAATCCTCTCCAAAAGCAGAACAAAAGGAACAACACATACTGCACTAGCAAGACCCTGGTGTTTTTCATTATGAGACCATTATCTTTACGCTCACAGCATCCACGCTGTGGGTTGATCCCTGTGGCACGTACTCTGGTGGCACATGTGTAAAGAAGCCGAGGCTGCCTTCCCGATTCCCAAGGTGGCGATGCGGTCCAGAATAAGAGCACGCTGTGTAGCGTAGTAACACCTGCTGCGCTTCTCCTAGCAGAAGCCTGAAGACTTAAACTTGAATCAAGAAGTCCATGTTTGAAGGACTTCACATCACAGCTAGGCCGAGAGCCTGCCCAGTATTTGTATCTTCTCCACAACACCTATGCTGAGTGTTAGCGAGCTCATCCCTTCCAGCGGGTGGTTCGGGCTCTTAGAAAGTTCTACCCTATTAAAGACCGAAAGTGCGCCTTCCTGTGTTCCCATTGGTCTAGCCTTGACAGTTCACAGCCAATCAAGTCCCTCAAAATACTGCAACTGTCACAAGGTGGTTTTCTTTCTCAAGCCCGGAATCCATCAGTCCAAACTCTTAAGTTTCTCTTAAACCCTCCCTAACTCGGTTCTTCCCTCTGAATACACTAGTTTGGTTCTCAAGTCTCATTCCTTTCCAGAATGCAATTTCTACTCCAGTCTGTCCTGGGGAAAGAACAGGGAAGGAATCTGGTCATCTTCACCTATGAGTCAGCTCTGCCTCACACCAAACAGCAGCGTGGAGTCCAGGGGTCACACAGCGCTCCGCACCACGTGCTCTGCTCACGCCCACCCAGCGTCTTCTTCATTATTGAACCACGGTGACATTTTCTGCTTGATTTTAAAGGGATTTCTTCATCTTTTTCTCCTGGACCCATTCAACTTCATTTTGTATTCTGCTGGAATGTGATAGCCCTTGAGACAGCCTGAATTTACCTGTTTATTTTAAACACGTACTGCCCATTTACTGTCCCCTCCTCGTGAGCCATCAGGTTGCTCCCTGACTGAATGGCCCATCTTGCTCACCTAAATTCTGTCTTTGAAGGCCCATATTAAGTACTTGTTCCATTATAGGACTCTGATAGAGCATTTAATTGGCTACTGTTAATGTTTTCATTTCTCAGAAGCTGACAGAGTATTGCGTTCTGTGAGAGGAAAAACACCTCAGTCATTTGTCTTTTTTTTTTTTTTTAATATGGAACGCTTCACGAATTTGCATGTCATCCTTGAGAGGGGACCATGCTAATCTTCTCTGTATCTTTCCATTTTATTATATGTGCTGCCAAAGTGAGCACTCAGTCATTTGTCTTGTATCATATACATATATATATATATATATATATATATTTATATATATATATATATATATTTATATATATATATATTTATATATATTTTTCTCCACTCCCAGGAAAATGTGCATCACAATGCAAAATGCACTTTATTTAATTCAGCTGGCACCTGCAGCATTAACTGGTATGTACTAAGCATTAAACAAAATTTCACTGAATGAATGAGTGCAATAAAGGTGCTTAAGAAATATTTATTGGGCTGGGGAGATGACTCAGTGGAACAAGTGCTTCCCTGGCAAGTGCAAGGGCCTGAGTTCAATTCCTGGTTCCACCAAAAAAAAAAAAAAAAAAAAAAATGCCGCAGACCTGCTGAGGCAAGGTGGGGCGAGATAGGGTGAGGGATGAAAGAAAGGAGAGGACCAAATGCTCTGCTGGCAAGAGGCCGTTTATTTAGGGCTGTTACAGCTTTTATACATGTATTATCAGAAATTACATTAGGACACTCAGTGGTTTAGACTAATTCCAACTACATGTTTTCCTGGGGCATGCTGACCCAAGCGTATAGCACACAGAACATAAACATTAGTCTTTTGGCAATCAGTAACTCATTCTTTACAAAAACATCCGGTTATGCCAAATATCTTGTGGGAAATGTTAAGGACATGCCTTGAAGTTTGTTCAAGTCAAAAATAGGTCACATATCCTGTTAAGGCACGAAACCCTCTCCGTGACTCTACTAAACTCTTTCGGCTGCCCACAAAAAAATTAATTAATTAATTAATTAATTAAAAAATATATATATATGATTGACACTTGCCCTGGATTAGACAGATGATTAAACAGATCTGATATTAAATATCAAAGAACAAGATATAATTCCTAAAATATCAAATGGTACTTTGTATTCTCCAAAAAACGATCCAGATTTGTAGGAGAAGGAAGAAGTGGAGGAAGAGGTGGACTGTCTGGGAAGAAAGTCTCTGAGTTCTCAGGGGAGTTAGATTATGTAGGGAGCTCTGACTCATGTCTGGAAATCATCATCAGTACTTGAACGCTCCCCCAAAACAGCAGTCCCAGATGCAGCTCGGAGGCAGTGTTGGACCCTCTCCTGTCTTACTGGTTTAGAAAAGAGGGAGTTTATTTGGCAGAGTGACTTGCTCAGCCCTCCCAGGTGCTGTGGTTATTTAGAACTCCAGTCTGTTGGGGTGCATCTTGCTAGATTAGTCACCTTCATATTTGTATTTCATCCAAACTCAGGAAATTGCTGGATAAGGGGAAAATAGGGGTAGAAAAGTGGATTTAACAACACAAACTCCGTACGTCCCAATTAAACTCATCCTTTCCGCAGTCCCCCAAGTTGTGCTCTTCTTGCTGCATTTCATGCATGCCACTATCACTCTTTATCAGCCACAAATGCTATTTTTCCTTCCTTCCTCATCCTCATTCCAGCATCTAAGTGGTCAACAGCTAGGTGGCCACCAAGCCCTGGCACCTCTGCTCCGTGATGTCTCTCAAATCTGACTTCTTCGAAGTCCCAATTCCCTCATCCTTGATCCTTGGTGAGATCATATCTTACCATTGCTCACTCAAATTATTGGCTTCCTATTGTCCTGTTGCTTTGTCTGTCTCAAATCTCTCCTTTTCTCCAGAGTGTGCTATCAGTAAGTCAGAAAAGGACAGGTCTGATGACGCCACTCCGCTGTTCAAAATATTCATTGGTTGCCCAGCTCCAAAATTTTCTCCACCTTAACATTTCTCCATTTTTACCTTTTAAGATCTAAAAAAAATAAAAATAAAATAAAAATAAAAAAAGATCTGACTCATACTTTACCTTTTCCTGGAAATTCTGTTTTAGTTCACAAAAGGCTAAGAGCACACAGAAATCACTTCTTAATGAATAAGAGGTCAAGGGTGGATTGAAGAATATGGCCAAGCTCAGTACTGTGTGATCACTTTGAAATACTAAAAGCCAGACCTGGGGATATAGAGACAGCCCAGAGGAAAAACCACATCCAATTTCTAGAGGCAGATCTATGTGATAGGACCTAACATTTAGTGAAAGCTGACCATGAGTAACTTCTACGTAAAGAAGATGTCATCTATTACCTTGATTGATCTTGCCAACATTCTTGTAAATTAAGTGTTACTGTTACTGGATAGTAGGGCTGCTGGGAGCTCTTTCCAGAGGGGTTTTCTAGGTTCTTTCCTGTGTAAAGAATTAGACAATACAACCACAAAAAGGTAGTGAAGTTTTATACTTACTAAAGATAGGAAAAGAAACACGCTCTGTAGAATGAATACCAGACAATTAAAAATAGGAAAAGAACTATAAAGGGTGAGAACAAATCTCTATGAAAGACAGAACAAAGTGCCCAAGGGCTCAGTGAAAATCCTCTTTTGCATCTCCCATTGCTCAGGCTGCTATCAGTTCTAGGCCATCCTACCTATCCTGTGCTTGAGTTCTCCTGAGAAGTGCAGGTAGCACTCTCTGATAGGTCCCAGGTGTGGGGCTTTGAGACCTATTTTTCTGTGCACAGCCTGGTTTACCTGTTTTCCCAGCTAGCTGGCCATGCCTTAATCCCTACCTCATTAATAATCTTTGGTTGTTTAGATGAAGTGGTTCAGGATCAGAGCTCCCCTAGGTTCAGTATCACAGCATGAGCCAGTACCATAACTGAAATACAAACTCATGCCTGGCTGGCTCTAAGCTCAGTGTTCTTCTCACTATTTCCATCCACACAGTGAAGTAGAGTGTATCTCTACTAAAGCTAAAGCTAAAGCACCATGCAGGTACAGGATAAGAACTAGCAAAGGAAAACAGGACAGGAGGTATAAAGAGGGCTTCTCCTAGGGCCTCAGAGTAAGGTTTCTTTCTAGCAAGTTCTACCATACTGCAACAAAGTTATTTTTAGGATACTGTCTTAAGGGTAGCCTTTGGAACTGGATGTTATCCTTGCTTTCCACATCTGCCTCTTCCAGTCACTTTCTGGAAGTGAATCATGCTGTCCTTTGAGCATCCTAATTCCTGGATTTGATACACATGTTTCCATATAAGGTATAGTGATAACAAGGGTCGTAAAACTGTGGTTTGAAAAAAAAAGCCATAGTTCTGAGATACAGGTAGGACTCAAACTGCACAGCTTGTTTCTGGTTCTTATGGTCTAGCTAGGGCAGTTGATTGGCACTAGAAGATCCAATGTAGTTTTGTTCACATTTGTTACATACCAGGTGGCTGGCATGGCTTAGGGAAGACTGAATCTCCCCCAGGCAGGGTGACTGACCTTAACACGGTGACTGTTTTCTTTTAAGAGAGAAAACCAAGAAACTTCAGGACTCCTTAGGGTTTAGGACTAGAAGGCATACAAGATCACTTCTGCCACAGTCTACTAACCAAGGCAGGTCACACGAGGAGCTTATAGTCCAGGAAAGGAGAAAAAAATCACCACCTCTTGATGGGCTATCGGTATCATGCTCCAACGGGCCTATAGGATGCTGGTCGTCTTGGGAAACAATCTAGCACTGTGATTTTTATATTCATCTATTTTCTCCAAGAGATCATCTCTCTGAGGTCAAATCCCTTTGTGTTCATTACGTGTTTCTCATGTCAGCTGGCTCAGCAGTTAAGGCCAAGCCGCAGTAAGCCGGAAGCCTCCTACTCCATACCGGAGCTCACATCGCTCCTTGTCCTCTCGCTACAGTGAGACCCTGCGCTTCAGAACTATGCCTGTCTTGGAGCATCCTGGTTCTGCCAGACACAAATCAAATGAACTTGAGCAAGAAACTGAAGTTTGCTATAAATATTTCTACATCGTAAACTATGGCTTCGCTGTGAAGTGGAGATGAGAATTTATATCTCAGGATTATGAAAATTGAAGAAAATAATGTGCATAAAGAGTTTAGCTCAGTGCCAGGCATATGTTAAATATTTAAATATGATCATCTTATTTTAACTTTTCCATCTCTACTTCTTCCACTCCCTAACAGTCTTCACTCTTTCAAGTACTGTATTTCCCTCAGGGCCATCGCTCCCTTGGAACACTCCAACAATATCCAGCTGGAAGTGAATTTTCCGTCCTCTGAGAAAGAATTATATTTGGCTTGGTTGCTCACAGGCTTACATTTCCAGATAATAGAAAAATAGAGCTGGCAGTAAATTCAGTGACCACCTAGTTCCTTAGTCCTCATCTACAGATGTGAGGCAGCGCTGTCCAGATGAGGGAAGCAACCTGACCAAGTGCTCACAGTTGCTGGGGGACCCAAACTCCCTCCTCCAGCAGTGTCACAGCGTTTCCTGTCCCCATCTAGCTCACCACATGTGTGCTAAAGCTCCAGCTCAACACAAAGAAGGGATATTGCAAAGGAAAAGCAGAATGCCCAATGGGGTCAAATGCTTAGGAGAAACCTTGAATCAGAGCACGCTGATAGTCAGCAGACTTGTGTACGTGGGAGGAATGCAGCCAGCATATATGTTTTGCTTGATTCAAGCCATATTTTTCTAAGCCATTGCCAAGGGGAAGGAGACACCAAAAGAATTAAGATGTGTCATGTCCATATACCAACTGCCCAAAATGAATGTCCTCAGTGTGTATTTCAAACAAAGACTAATACAAATTTGAAAACAGAGAAGCTACTAGCATTAAAAAATGCGTATAAAACTCCAGACTACCAGCTTCCATTGAAAACACCTGGGCCCTCAGGGCACACTGAGTCAGACAACCAACTGCTGGGAACCACATGGCTGTTGAGCTGCTAAATGAGCCCGCATGCTCCAGAGCCCTCAGGAAGGGAACAGCTTAACCTGCCTTCCACACTCATGCTAGCTGTTTACACAGCACGACTGTGGGAGTTTACCACTCTTGCCTTACACAAAGGCACTGAGAGCTACACAGCATCTTCCTTCACAGGCAGTTATGAGACTCCATGTTCCATCCATCTCCTGTGCAAATTCTAAGCTCCCAAAGGCAGTCACTGTGACTTAAAAAACTAATACAAATAATATTTGTTTGGTATTTTACACTTCCTAAAGGTATTCATATAGTATTCAATAGCTTAGTGATATAGATCTCAATAAATTTACTTTATTTTTTTTAATCAGATGAGGAAACAGAATGAGAGAAAGCAGAATGTCCCAAAAAATAGGCAGCTGTGAAGGACAGAGCTAGAAGAAGAGAATATCTGTTATTGTAGCTTGTTCAATAGCCATTCTCTCATCTTCTGGAAATAGGTACTTAATTTTCCCTTGGACAGGCATCCTTTTTCAATCTGTGGGGTATAAATGAGGCTGAGCCCACATGAGAATGTGACTCAAGCCTGTCCAATGAAAAAGCTCTGATCTCCTCAACCTCCATGATTGGTCTAGATATGACCATGTGATCCACCTTTGGGCCAATCAGAACTAAACCATACCAGACCTTACGGTCCTATTAAAACATTCTCTTTTTGCCTGGTCTGACAAGAGGAAAAGAGCCCAGCATCCTGCCAGCTTCCATGAAGACCATTTTGCTTTTCTCTCCTTTGCTGCTCATTGACCCACCATATTTCGTACCTTGAGACTACCAAAATCTAAGATATCAGGTCTGCATCTTGTACTATGAATAACTACTACAAAGACAATATGCAATGTATTAATTATTATAACTGCCTTACTAATCTGTTTTGAAACTGTCTTATTGCTACTTCTTTCTCAATAAAATTAATATAAAAAATTAAAAAAATAAAAATAAAAAAGCATTTTTTATAAAAGAAACTACCAAAACCTTCCTCACTGTAGCTGTTATCCCATTTACATCAGCCTCCCCAAAAGCATAGGGTTCCCAAGTGATCCCACTTTCCTTAGGATTAGTCCTCAGCCTGTTTGCTGAGCAGTGAGGGAAACCCTTCCACATACCTCTTGATGTTCCCTTCTTTCTTGCTATTTTTATTCTCCGAATGACTTGCATCCTGAACACATAGTTATGATAAATAAAAATCATAGGACACCTTGTTTCAAACTATTCTCTTTAGTAGGCACCAACCAGGCTAACTAAAAACCCAAATGGAGTCACCTGGGCTAAGGTCCCGTGCTACCAAACTAAATTCTTATTTGACCTTCTGAGAAATCGGCAAAGAGACAACAATCAATTTTCAAAACAGGCAAATGAAGTCTCCTCTGCTTTAATTCTTATGCCCTGGAATCCTTACAAAATGGTGACCCCAAGTAACCTAAATTAACCAAGCAGTTACATTTTTACTGTTCTATCTCCTTCCCCCACCTTAGAAGGAAAGTAGTGCTGAAATGAGCCATGTGCCTGTCGTTCCATGTCTCTGCCTAGTTCAGCCTCAGCCCTCCTCGGTCTTTTAAAGCCAACTGCTCCTTTCAGTCCACTGGAGCTTGCGTTCTATTTTATGGAGGGAAGCATTGCTTCCTGCTAGAATCACGAATATTCACAAATGGCAAATATTTAAAATGCTGTGATTTTGTCCTTTGATACTTATTATTTTTAAGTCTGTCTTTCCCACTAGAAAGTGAACTGAGGGGAAAGATGTGGCCCAAGTGTGGACAGCACTGTCCAAGGGGCCAGGGGGCCTGAATGGGACAAAAAGAGAAAAAGGGGAAACTCCCAGGGGACATGGCTGCAGCCTTTGCTGCTGCGGCCCCTGCAGACATCAGAGTCCAGCTGCTTTGCCTTCTAAGTGTGGGCCTACACCAGCGACTGTCCAGAGGGCTTCCAGACCGCCAGCCGCAGGTGGGCTGCAGCTTCTTGCTCTAGGCACCTCCTGGTTTTTGCAGCTCTCCAACCCCAGGCACTGTGGAGCTACCCACTGTTGGATCAAGTAGGCCAGTCTAATAAATTCCCTTATAAATTCATGGTTCGGTCTCTTGAGAAAGCACTAATGCAATAGCCCTCTCCAAAGACCTTGCTCAGTGTCCTAGGAGAATGACCCTACTCTCTTCTGATGGCAGAGTCCCCAGCAAGACCTGAGGACCGCCCACTGGGCTCCACTGCTGAGGAGATCTCATCACCTCTTAATGTTCCAACGGAGTGCAAAGGGGGTTGCGAGGAGCTGCAAGGGAGGAAATGGAGAATTTCAGCCGGGGAAGATGGAAGAGGTAGAGGTGGGTGGTGACGCGGACTGCGACTTCAAGAAGAGTAAAGTGCTCAGTTTTCTACCATTGTGTTATGTGCCCATGCTATATATATTTTACTAAAATAAAAAATATATAATAAATAAACTAGATCTCAAATGCGAATCTTTAGATTCTTAATGTTTTCACCTCACTCCCCAGTGCCTCCTTTCACCACTTATACTGTGTGACACAAATGCCAGGCCCACCATTTGTGCTCAATACAAATCAGAGGAATCTGTATTTCTGTGAGTGAATATAGACATGAATGAGTACCCTAATCGTTATTTTCAATTTACACAAAGGCTTTTCAGATCCTGGTAAAAAGGGAGCATATTAATTGGTAGTCTCTGACAATCGTGAAAGTTCAGCTCCATCTCTGGCTTCAGGAAGTCTAAGGGTTCTGTCTCAGGCCATCTAGATCACACTTATATGCTGTCTGTGTTTTGCCTTGTGTAGGTGGAATTTGAATGTGTTCTACTCATAGAAAACTCCTGGAAGAAAGAAAAAATAAGTAGTTCAGAGACATTTATATGCCCAGCAGCTGCCCCAGTGCCCACAGTGGACCTGGTAGCCTGACACAAGCAGAAATGATTTTGAGACAACCCTTAAATTCTATTCCACTCCCTTACCAAGTCTTGTTGATTTTTTAACTTCAAGACGTCTTCTAGCAACTCCATGTTCATTGCCACCCTGACCAAAGCCACCACTATGTGGCACCTGACTACTTGTGGTAGCCTGCTAGTGGGTCTCCTTCTTCTTGCCCTGCATTTCCTCCCATATTATAGTTCATGGCCCAAGGAGCAGCCAAGCTATTTTTACAGGACTCCTGTGTGACTTGGATCTTGGGCAGCCTGGCACCACTGGCATAAGCATCAGGCCTTAAGGAATCCACTTCCTGCATCTTCCCTGGTCTCCATTCAGATGTTCTGGGTTTTGACTTCTGAGATGGACAGGTTTTCCCATCACAAATCTTGGTATATGCTGGTGTTCTTCCCCATTTTCATCTCTATTTAATTCATATGTTTTCTGCAGATTTAAATATTGTTTCATTAAATTAAATCTGGGCTGAGGAGATAGCTTGGCAGTCTAAGCACTTTCCTGGCAAGCACAAGGACCCAGGGGATTCATCCCTGGTACCACAGGTGGTACCAGATCCTCACCATGCTGGCCACTAAAACCAGGCGTGGTGGTGCATGCCTGTAATCCTAGCACTAGGGAGGCTGAGACAGGAGGATCACTACAAGTCAGAGCTGTATACCCAGACCATGTACCAAATAATTAATAGAAGACTACAAAAATTAATTGATTAGTTAATTATGTTAAATCTGGCTGAAAGAGGTTTCCTTTCATGAATCCTGAGATGGCAAACTGCAACCTAACTTAGTGAATACTCTGATTGAACACCTAACTAGGAGCACATTTTTTATACAAAATAGCTGTGTCTCACCTTATCAGAGTAGCTGAGCTTCAGCCAATCAAAGGAAGACATCTGATTAAGGCACTCCCACATGAGGCAAACACTGACTTATAACCAATCCAATTGTCTCTGAGCCTCACCTCATTTTCTGTCCAACTGTTTCTGCCCATGTTGGGGAACTAACCCTGAATCTCTCTCTATGAAACTCTGAAGGTTGTCCCAGTCCTAAATCACATGGCTCAGCTAAATTTAAAATGTCCAATTTTTTTTACAGTACATCAATCACTTTCTGTATAAAATATCCCTTGACCTCTTCCCAGATCCCACCTAGGCCAGGCCCATCTCCTCTCTAATGCACTTGTGTGGATCAGAACTCCTGTCTTTGTGTGCCCTGGCCTAGAGTAGTAGGCACATATTTATCCTCAGAATTACTGGATTAGAGAACAATCTCTTGCATTATGCAGATCTGAGGGGCTATGTTTGCTTTTGCCCATATTAAATCAGCAGTGCTTAGCAAAATACCAGTATATAGTAGGTGTTTAGTAAGAACATATGGAAAGAAGGAAAGGAAAGAAGGAAAATAAGATTCCCCACCTAGAATTTTAGGCTGTATCTCCACAGAGCCAGTTTTAGATCATAGTTGAAATTCAGCAAACAGATTTCCAAGTTTCGTGTTTCCTTTACAGGTTTGGGCAGATGGCCAAAATTCTCTCACTTGGGGTTTCTTCAGTTTATTTCAGGAGACATCAAGAATGCCTACACTGATGTACATTTTATAAGAATGTTTTTCAGTTGGAAGAGATGACTGCTGCAGCAAAATGTATCTGAATGTCAAGGGAGAGGCTAAGAGTACAAATAAATACACACCCAGGCTGGTGAGTGTGCAAGTGAAGTGAGCTAGTGACCAGGCGGAAACCAACAGTGCAGAACCGAGTAAGACAACCCATGACACCAAGAGACTGCCCCCAAACGTCTGAAAGACGCAGCCGCAGCCCAGCCATTCTTCAAAGCAACTTTCAAGAACAGAGACAAACTGTGCATGCAGAGTGCAGCCCAAGAAAGAGTGGTTAGTTTCAGTGCGGTGAGGGGAGGGAGAGGTTTGCTGGTCACTGTACCAGGGGATGGCTCCACAGACCTCTTTCCAAGAAAGATGGTGAAAGGGGGATAACGGTGAATGGGCCCTTGGCCCTAGGAAGTGTTTCACAACTATTCTGGGCATACCAGGAACTCTCTCTTGATAGTAGATAATTGCAATAGTTTTATCTGCACAGCAACTGTGCTTGGCAAACTGGTGACTCTGCTTCTGCTCCTTGAATGTGCCTAAGTGTCTCCCTTCACCACCCAAGAAGGCTTTGATTCAGCAGCAGCTTTCGTTCATGGAAGAGATTATTCCAACCATCAAGAGGATTATCCAGATGAAAAGTATCCAGATGAGGATTGTTTCATATCTAAAACAACTGGTGGTCTGGATGCTATTTCTATCACTTTGCTGGCACTCACTGCCTCCTTATCAGTTTGATTTTATGCCTAAAGAGAATGTAAACAAGTCCAGGTAGAACTTGGACACGACGTGGGAAACTAGAAAGCAGAGACGATACTAGGTGAATGAGCTGGGATGTGAGCCACCTTTGGATGGGAGTGTACGGTCTCTCTGACTACAGGGAACCAGACTAAGGCTGAGCTCTTTCTAAGTTCTGCGTATTGTCCTAAATGCATCCTGTGTCGAGCCTCATTTAATCCTCCCTACAATATATAAGATAGGATTGAGACTGGGCATGGTGGCATGCATCTGTAACCCTAGCTCTTGGAAAGCTGTAAACAGGCGGATCACTACAAGTCTGATCTAGTAGTGCAACCCTGAATACCCTGTAGATCCTTCCTTAAAATACAAAAAAAAAAAAAAAAAAAAAAAAAAAAAAAAAAAAAAAATGAGAGAGAGAGCTGGGCAGAATCATTGCCATGCGCATGTTGCAGAGGGACAGCTGACACACAGAGGGGCTAAGCCACCTGTCTAGAGCCACAGAGTATAGGATTTGACCTATTATTCATAGCTGTGGTCTCAGCCACAGCCTTAGGTCATCTCTAGTAAGGAACTAAGCATTTGGTTGTGTTTAAAATATGTTCATAAAAGAAAAAAAATAAAAACAAAAACATAAAATAAAATATGTTCAGAGAGGGCCAGTCAAATAGCTCAGCAGACTAAAGAGCCTGCTTAGGCAGACACAGTGGCCAGGGTTCCATCCTGGCCATGCCCTACTAGCCCCACCCCCAGGGCATGCTGAGACAGTGATTGAGGCTGGGTGTGCTGAGGGGGTACCTGTAATCTCAGCTCTTGGGAGGCTGAACACAGGGAATCACTACGAGGCAGATCTATGTAGTGAGACCCTGTACTAAAATACAATATATAACACAATATATATATATATTCAGAAAGCCCCCCATGTGCTTATCACTGTTTCAGGTACTAGGCATACAGTACCAGGCAAGAAGGAGTTGTATCCTTATAATCAGACATCCTTCTGGGGTGAGAACTAATAAAAAGGTAAGTTGAAGAATAAGGAAGATAATTTTAGGAACTGGAACTTCCTTGGTAAAATAAAATAGTATGTGAGGTGGCAAAGGGGCGGCCAAGCTGGTAAGACCAGGACAAGGTTCTTGGGGGAGGGATATGGCATTGGGATCTGCCTGGAGGACACTGGCAGGCACACGAGGTGCTGGGAGAGGTCCTCACAAAACAAACTCCAGCACGTAGCTACCAGGACAAGACCAGCTTGGAGAGACAAAAACACCTAAGAAAAGAGAGGATGCAATGCAGGAGCTCCCAGCAAGCCAGGGACTTGGGAACAAAACAGCAGTGGGTGTATGGAGACACATGCTGGGGATGGTTATGGTGCAGCACCCGGAGAGAAAGGACTCTGAAGCTGAGCCAGCCCCAGGTGTGACGTTGGCAGGAGCTCTAGGTACGGAATGTTCTCCACAGTTGGCAAGAGTCACAGGAGGCCTGAAAGAGAACTTCGGTGAGGCCTGGCCCCTCCCCGAGCACTGTGGCCATGGTCTCCTGAGAGGTCCTGTTCTCCTTCAGATTCCTTTATGCCCGAAGCCAATTACCAGACCCAAATGTTCAGCCTGAGAACGAGAATGCACACTGATATGGGTGTTCACACTTCAGGGGGGAGCCAGAAGGGGGCTGGACATTCTGACCAGAGGGATGGGATTGACACCCCACCTATGGTGTCACAGGGCCCAAACTGTGGAATCATCACAGGGAATCATCACAGCCCACTCAAATCACAGCCCATGAGCAGTTCTAAGCACTGCCTCTGGCTTCTGTGGCAATCCTCTGACAATGGGAAGTTTTCAAGAGTCATAGAAGAAAGTAGTCTTAAGGGTAAAAGTTGTAAAGCAGGCTGCCCTGGATTACACCTAGGTTCCGGGCTGTATCATAGTCCAGCTATGTGGCTAGCAGAAATTTTATTTTATTTTATTTTTTTAGTGCTAGTATTGAGTCTAGTCATCCCGAGCAACATCTCTACCCTGCCTACTGTCCTTTCTTCGTGAAAGGCTCTTAGTTGCTCAGGCTGAGCATGAACTTTTGATTCTCATATTGCCACTTCTCAAAGTGCTCAGATTTTAGCCACGTGGCCGCCAACCTAGCAAGCAAGTTTCTTTAGAGCTAACACAACATCACAGGGGCAGCAAGTGCATTGCTTGGTAAGAACTCAGTGTTATGTATCATCATTTGTCATTAACATTGTTACTACTAGCATGTTATTATTTTAGTATCTTCCATTTTGTTTTGGAAAAGAAGTACAGAGGTCCAAGTCTGTCACAGGAAAGACTGTGATCAAAACAATATGAAAGGCTAGCAAGATAGCTCAGCAGACCAAGTGCCTGCTTAGGCAAGCACAGGGACCAGGATTCAATCCCTGGCACCACAGGTCATGCCAGCCCCACCCCCAGGCGTGGCTGAGCAGCCACCAAGATCAGACATGGTGGCGCACTGGGGAAGCTGCAAAACAGGAGGATCACTATGAGTCCGAGCTGCATAGTGAGATCCTGTACCAAATACATTTTAAAAACTTAAAAAGCAACATGAAGTACTTGAAGATTTGAATAAAATGTTGGGTGAGTGTAGAGCCTGAGTCGAAGAATGTTATTGATCACTTTTCAAGCATAAGAGAAAAAGACCTACGAGAGACAATGGGGGACACAACTCACATTTTTCTCAGCAGAACCTGAAATATGCCAAACATCAGACTCAGATCTTCAGTTGCTGTTCTTTCCATCTTCATTATGAACCTCCAAGGTTGTTTTCTTCATCCCTACTGTAAAGCTAAAGAAAAAGAGGTTGAGAGAGCAAAGTCAAACAGTAACTGATGACTGATATTTATCTGCTTCCGGTTTTTGCCCACAATCTAACCTCAAAAACCTGGCAAATGCTACTTTCTTATTTCAAATTAAGAAATTATGCAAGGCTGCATGGTGGGTAAGCCAGCCCAGGGAGACAGACACAGGGGGTCAAGATAGAAAGTTTGCATGATGTTATCTGTCTGTGTAGCAAGAACAACTTGCTTGCAAAGCACAGAAGAGTAATGCCTTCTACTCTGGCCAAGAAAGAGTCCATGGGGACAGCAGGGCCTTCTGCAGAAGAGGAAATTTCCAGATGAGACTCCGTGCAGGAGAAGCACATCCATGTTATCTGCAGCAAGTGAAGCCAAGTTACAGAGCAGGTGTCTGTCGCGGAAAATATTTGCACTCCCTATTCAGAGGCTTGGAACTGGGCACAGGGGCAGAGTGGCTGCAGACACAGGCCGCCTCCTTAAGGCAAGACACCTTGCAAGATGGGTGCTATGGCTTGGATGCGGCTTATCCCACCATAATTCACTATGAAACTTATCAAATATCATAATGTGGTAGAAACTCTAAGAAGTACAGGAGCTATTAAGAAGGATTCAGGCAGTTCTTGTGGCACTGGATTAGTTACAACAAGAGCAGGCTGTTCTAAAGTAAGGCAACTTCTTTGTGTCTTTCCAACCACTTTTTGTTTCTTCTGTACATTTCTGCTTTCCCTTTGGTTTCTGTCATTTAATGATGCAGCCCAAGGCCCTCACCAAATGTACAACCCTGATATTGGAATTCTAGCCTCCAGAACTGGGAGCTGAATAAACTTCTTGCTATTATAAATCAGCTGGTCTAGGTTTCCTGTGATAGCACCAGAAAAGAGACTAAGAAAAATGGCTATAGATTTAATTTTTAAAATTACACTTGATGTCTATGCAGAAGATGAAATAATGAAGGCATAGATGTCCTTTTAATACTTTTTGTAGAAGCCAGCCTTTGAAATCTGCAGGGCCCACTTCATAGGTAGTAAGGAGGCTAGTCAAGGAGGCCCGCTGAGGTTGGTCCTTCAAAGTGCTCACTGTCCCCAGCTCTCCTGCCATTCCTATCAAGTCCCTGATGCAGAAGCCTGTGGGGAGAAGCCAGATCCCTCTACCGTCATTTCCACAGTGCTGAACAGCAAGAAAGGCTTTCCTAGCAACTGAGTTAGTGCTTTAGAAACAAAGTTTTCAGGGATCGGGGAGATAGCTCAGTGAAATAAGCATTTCCCTGGCAAGTGCAAGGCCTGAGTTCAATTCCAGGAAGAAGAGAGAGAGAGAGAGAGGAAAGAAAGAAAGAAAGAATTTTCAGCTAAAATGCCAGCACAAAGAAAGAAAGAAAGAAAGAAAGAAAGAAAGAAAGAAAGAAAGAAAGAAAGAAAGAAAGAAAAGAATTTTCAGCTAAAATACCAGCACTTGCAGTAGGCAGAAGGTGCAGGTGGAAGTCGTTTCTTTAATACTTGAGAAGACTTCAGAGCCATAAGAACAGGATGGTTTGAGTTAGGAGGGGACACTCGGATCTCCACTCATTCACACATGCATGCATTTACAATGGCTGAGTGTCAAACAGTAACTGATGTTCGATATTGATCTGTTTCTGGCCTTTGCCCATAACCTAACCCCAAAAACCTGGCAAATGCTATTTTGAAGAATGACTAACCAAATTATAAGACGCAAATATTTCAGCAGAGGAAATGCGACATTGTGGAAACTATAAATATAGTACATTTTAGGGTAGAATGAAGGAAATAAAGTTTAGGGCATAGAAAAGGAGATCAGGAACTGGAGAGACAGGAAGAGGTCAAAAGAGAGTGAATCTTGTACATAATGCAGAAGAGTTTGGAGGTCCATTAACATATTGGAAGTAGAAAAGTGATGTGATTGCATTTTTTTATTTTTTATTTATTTATTTATTTTGCAGAACTGGGAATTGAACTCAGGCCCTTGCGTTTTCCAGGGAAGCGCTTATTCCACTGAACCATCTCCCCAGCCCCTGCATTTGTATTTTAGAAGACTCATTCTGCTAGACAGATGTGATCAGAGCCCAGCTGAGAAAATGATTTTGAAATTTAGCTCCTCCACTGAAGTAAGGAGGTAGACTAAGTGAATGGGGTTGCACCAGTCTTCTCCTGTGGACAGAGAAGCTGGGATGATGGAAGATCTCGGTGGAGTGGAGGACTTGAGACGCCACTAACGTCTTCTTGGAATCAGGCAGATGAATCTACTTCTAGAGGGCGCGGCAGAATGGTGCCGGCCGCAGTGCTTACGTTTATACTGAGAAAGCACAGTTTGCAAGTAGAACTGCATTGGGCTCCTTGTCTGGCTGGCACTCGGAGGAAAGGAGCAGAGTACCGCCAGAGAAGACGAAGTAGATGACGTGGCACCCTCGGATAAGAGCGGCTGTCCTTTTCAAATCAAGAGAGGACAGGCATTCCAGGAAGAGCATGTGGTTGGAGGGTGATTTGTTTACTTTGTGGACTGTTCCGGAGTCCTAGAGGGAACAGAGAATGAGTTGGAGAGGAGAAACTGAAGCAGAGGGAGCCTCAGAGCACGGCTGGCCCTTCGCTGCTATCTTCACAGGGGTCCTGTCTCCCTGCCCCCACCTGGCCCCCAGTGGGTTGCCCCCCCATGGCTTCTGTTGAACCTCCCAGAATCCCCAGATCCTTCCTTTTTCACCATCTGCGCCCCCACGCAAGGGTCCCATGATCTTTGTGAGATGGGTGCCTGCAATGGCCTTTTACTTGGTCTCGCTGCCTCTTGCCTCAGCCTTCCATACCTCTAACCTACTCACACCCAATACAACTGGCACAATTTTCTTTTTCATTCACAAATCTGGAGCCATCACTCCATCTCTCAGTGTTCCTCAGTGGCCACTCAATCACTGAGAACACGCAGTCTGTCCCTCTGGCACGGCATCCAGTCAGTCAAAAGTGGGTTTTCACTGACCTGCTCCCCACCCCATCTTCCACTGCTCCCCACTTAGAGCTTTCTGCCTTGGCACATGCCTTCCTGCCTGCGTACCCTTCCTACTACCCACATTCGGCCCTGACAGAGCTCTTGGCTACAAGCAGGGGCTAATAAAAAATAAAGTAAGCAATGGCACACTATTACATACCCATCAAAAATAAGCAAATAGAATCTGGAAATAGCAAATGTCTGTAGGCTTGGAGCAGCTGTAAATTTCATACCCAGTTAGAGATGTGAATTGGTAAATCCACACTGGAAAAGAGTTTGTTACAATCTATGAAATTTGAAGAAGCACAGAGTCTAATGTCCAGCAACTCTCTCCTCATGTACGTGTTTGCACCCAAAAGAAACACATGTATGTACTAGGTATATGGATCTTTTTTTTTCATTTTATATATTTGGTACAGGGCCTCCTATATAGCTCAGACTTGTAGTGATCCTCCTGTTTTCATCCTCCCCAGTGCTGGGATTATAGGCATGCACCCCCATGCCCAGACTCAGTTTCTGGCTCACTGTGCCCTGGGGGTAGGGCCAGAGCACAGGCAGGACTGGGGAATCAAACCCTGTGCTTGCTAATGCAGGCACTTAGTCCGCTGAGCTACCTCGCAGGCCCTATATACATCTTGATATATGTTTACAGTGATCCTATTTTTAAAAGCCAAAACCTGTAAACTGTTCTGTATTTTAAGAATAAAACAAATGTAAAAAAGAATTCACTCCAATTCTTACTCCTTTGTGAGGTTGGTCTTTTCTCCTCTGGATAGCTCAGATGATCTTTTATTTACACTGTCCTTACACTGTGCCAGATGCCACGAAAACAAGGGTGTATTACATCCAACCTAGCTATTTATCTCCCCCCCCCCCCAGCAGTACCTATTCTCAGAGAAAACACTGCCATTTAATGCACACATCATTCAGTGCCTGGCATGTCACCTAGAGCAATCAGGGTAAACTATTCCTACAACTAAGCCTCAGTGGATGCCTGTATAAGAGGAAGCACCCCACCCTCTAAGTCTTGGAAGAGTAAATTAGGCTCTAATTTCCAAAAGAAGCTTTGCTCTGAGCTCTTTTGAAGCTGACCATGCCTGATTCATCCATCTCCCAGCCTCCCATTCCCAAGGCCAATGTAGTATTTTTGTTTTCAGTCCAGGGGACTGAACCCAGGGCTTCACACCAAGTAACTTCCCCAGTTCTTTTCATTTTGCTATTTTGAGGCAAGGTCAGTAAATTGCTGGGGTTGGGCTCAAATTTGCAGTTCCTCTGCCTCGGCCTCTCAGAGTGCTGGCCTTAGAGGGGTTGTCTTACTTGTTGCTGAGGAGGAAAGCTTTACTTAGCTCGCAGATCATTCGTAGGTTTCAGTTCATAGTGGATTGGCTGCAATGCAGGGTGGCCTGAAGGAGGGACATCTCAGGGGAGAAATAGCTCATGGCAGGCAGAAGGCAGCAAGCTACAAGCATCAGTAGCAAGTGGCAGGCAGCAGCAGCTCACTTTCTGTGAGGGGCACCCTTAATCCTACCCAGAACTCTGCCGGACCAATCAGTGGGTGGGCTGATTTAACAATCCTACACCCTTGATCCTAGCATCACAGTTTCTAGACCCAACCACCTCTGAAAAACCCCACCTATGACTGCATGAGGCTTTGGGGGGGACATCTAGACATCATTCTGACCAATAGCACAGTGTTTTTATACAACTGAGAGTTAGGAAATACACAATGGCTGGGCCTAGTGGCATAGTTCTTGAAACCCTACACTCTAGGAGACTGAGGCAGGAGGACTGCAAGTCTGAGCCCAGACTAGACAACTTAACAACACCCTGTTCCAAAAATAAAAAAACAAAACACCAGGGAATATAGCTCAGTGTGAATGTCCTGAATTCAGTCTTCAGGAACAGGGAACAAAAATGCAATGAAGACATAGTCCCTGACCCCCGAAAGTGGACAGTGGGTCAGGCAACACTCCTGTAACCATGTGTCACTGTGCTCCCACTCCTTTCACTGGCTCTAAGAATCCTGACATTTTCCAGTCATTCATTCACTTAACAAAGGTGTCATAGGCCAAGCACTGCATTCTACTATCTCACTGAAAACTCCTAGAGGTGGAGGCCACCTTTGTCCGGGTTGTGCTGTGGTCCACAAGCAGAGGGTCCCACTGCAACATCCTCTTCCCTTAGAGCATTAGATGCTCAAGACCCCAAGACCCCCAGGGAGCATTCCCACAACCGCCTGGCCTCGCCACAGGCCCAACTGCCCAGCTTTCTCCTCACTCTGGAGTCCTCCCAGCCAGAGGCAGACAGTTTAGCATTAATGGGTCTCTAATTGTTTCAAGTATGCTATTTTTAGCTCGGCAGTACCTGCTCTCTGTTTCCAGAGGGGCCTGGGATTTTTTTTTTTTTTTTCACATTGCTGCTGTACTCCCAAAGCTTGCTGATTGATTTTTCTGTGAGCTGTAATTATTGCCATGGCTGCCCTGGATAGAAGCTGCCCCGCAACTCTGCTGTGGCTTCTAGCCTGAGGTTCCCCCAACTCCCAGGACCTCCCACTCCATGTCGTCCTGTCCGAGTCGCTGTTATCATCCCCGGTCTCCCTGTTTTCCTTCCCTCCATCCAGCAGACCTTACTTCACCTCCCATGGCCACCTCAGAGGTCCTGTCTTTGTCCTCCTGGTGCACAAGCAACTGTCCCTCTCGTCAGCTGCCTCTTCACCTCCTCATCTATTTTTACATCTCCACACAACTTAATAAACATTTCCAGGACCTGCTGGGGTGAATGAAACTTTCACCCTGATTGAACTTGGAGGCTTTCAATTTTGTTATCTCAGGGTATACTTAGAGGAAGAGAACCTTGCAGGGAACAAAGAGGCTTCCTTCTGGAAGGATGAGGGAATGCCTAGCAGTGACTGCTGAGAGGGTTGGGGCAGACACCTGGGCTTCCAGCCCTTTTCCAGAAAAACAGTAAGGATCCAGGAGCAGCTTGGAGCTCTGCTTTAGAAGTGCCTCTCGGATCACTGCTGAGAGTTACCACTGTGGCTCTCCAGGTTGTCTGCCATTTCCTCTACCCCAAAAGCAGCCTGGGTCTTAGACTCTGACAGATATGGCTGCAGAGATGGCTTTGCCTGACCTCTCCCAAGGGAGTTTCTCAGACAGGCTCTAACTGAGCCATTCTGGTGATGGGGAACCCACAGGCCCACAATAGGCAGAGGAAACAGGGATGGCAGTTCACTTTCCAATCAGTCCTACCGTACTTATTTCTTTCCTGAAATGGTGATCACAAAGCATCCAGGCTAACAGGCTGGTCTCAGTTTCCAATTCATCAGGATTTGACTCATAGGCAAGGTATTTCCAATAAGACATCAGGAAGGCAAGTCAAGGTCTCTGGACCCCAGTTTCTTCAATGGGTGGAGAATGGGTGTGATTGTAAGCTCCCTATGGAGTTACGGGAGGTCCCAGTGTGGCACACACCATGCCCGGCACACCGCCTGGGGCAAGGTGAGGGCTCCATGGGCGTAACTCATGGTATCATTATACCAGGGCCAACTACGACCTTCCTTCTTACCGTGACCTTACCCCAAAGCTCAGTCAACTACTTCAAAGACCCTGAACAAAGTAGGCCAAGTAGTGATCAATCCTGGGAACTTTTCTTGTTTGTACAGTTGTTGGGGGTAGTTAGAGACGAGGACTGGCCCGGCCTGTGGTGTGGACACAGTCCACCCTTACATAACAAAACCCACACACCCTGAAATACTTCCTCCTTCTTGTCAATCACTATGGCGATCCACATGCTTTGTCAGATTAGTGTGGAGACAGAGAACACAGTACAAGATGTAAAAAACAAATAATATGCAGATGGAAATTCCGGGATTCAGACGAGGCCCCTGTGTATGCTGTTATAGACTTAGTGCTCGTGACTCAACATTGCTGAAAGAGCTCTGGATTCCCCCAATGGAATAATAAAAATGGCTTCTTCCAGAGTGGCTGTGATGAGTCACAGAAATTAGCACTGGGCTCAGCATAGTAACCGCTCAGTAAACAGCGGAGCAAGTTGTAGGTAAAGGCGACCATAACTGTGGATCTTCTGCCCTCACTGGGACCCTTCTTTCGTTTTTTATCCTGCTTGCAAGTACTCGATGTTCTTGTTTGCATTCATGTCTCAGTTCACGCCAGCATAGACTTAAGTTAATCTGCACACACCCTCAGCAGAGAGCTTCAGGTTACTGTGTCCACCTCAGACAAGCTGGGCCCCGAGCAGATCAGTGAAGTGTTCTGGCTGGCCTGGCACAGCAGGAAAACAGCAAAGTCAAATGCTTATTTCTTCAATGGCTACAGACTGTGCCTTTCATGGTTCAGAGCAGACACCGCACACCCAGGCGAGCTCCTAATTAATGTTACACTGTCAGTGTCTTTCGAGTGTGTATGTGTTACTCTCGGCTCAACTAATTAGCTGCACTGAACATCCCAGGTTTGACGACGGGGCCTGGGTTATCAGAAAGGTCCTTATTATCAGCTGGGTTCACAGCTCTCAAGACTCTAGTCCTGAGCCAGCCCCCCACTATGTCGGATGAGGCCACAGCATGGGCCTCAGAACTGCTCAGCACTTTGACAAATAGGGACACTGCTCAGACTTCTGCTTCGCGGGGGCCTCCCAACTGGGGTGCCCATGATGATCCTGTAGGAAACCTTTTGAAAAGCAGAAAGCCCACACAAACACAGTTGTGATTGTTCTGGCCTTTGCTGTGGCTGGAGAAGGGGTCAACCTTAATCCATAATGGGTGTGTGTGTGTGTGTGTGTGTGTGTGTGTGTGTACCTGCTAAAGATGTGATCTTTGTTTATTTTTTACTTTTTGTATTTTAGGGAAGGGTCTACAGGATGTTCAGGGTCTTACTACTAGATCCGACTCTTAGTGATCTGCCCATTTACAGCCTCCCAAGAGCTGAGATTACAGGTGTGCACCACCGTGCCCAGTCTCAATTGCCAGCTCACCACTTCCTGGGGGCAGGGCCAGCACAGCAGGCCTGGGGATAAAACCCGGGCCCTACGCCTGTTTGCAGGTGCAAAGATGTGAGCTTGACAGGTGCCATCTTTTGGGAAGTCTCCAGTGAAGGACTCCCAGGGCATCTCAGGAGGGACGTCTCCAACGAAGTACTCCCACAGCATCTCACCAACCGCGGCCGGGTCACAATTGGAGTACAGGACAACCTGATCTTCAAAACTCAGGATCCATTGTCCTCCCTCTCCCGTGCAAAGTCCATCCAGTTCTCCTCGCATACCCTGTCGCAACCGGCTCCTGTTCACTCCCATCTCCTCTCATCCCTGTCTTGCCCTTCTCTTCTGTTCCTCACCTGGGGTCCTTTTAGAAGATGCTCTCTTCCACTGCACCCTTCCGGGATGCTAGGCTTCCCTTTCTAGCCAGCGATGTCCGGGACCTATGAGATTCCCTTCCAGCTTGCTGCTTCGTGCTGCCATGTTCCTCTCCCCCACTCCTCCCTCCAGGTAACAGTTATTTCAAGGAAAGATGTTTGAAAAGAAGGTGATGCTCCCAGATCAAACTAGAGAATGCCTGCTTGCTCCACCTCCCCTGGGCGTTACCCTGAGCAACCGTGGTGACAGAAGCTTTCCTGAGTAGGAGATTAATAATGAAAGGGTTAGAAGGTGAGGGTGCAGGGAGGAGCATGTTGGGGGGGGGGCTATAGGCAGAGAAAAGATCAAGAGTCCTCGGGCATGGGGACTGGAAAGCTGCCCTCACTGGGACAGGGTGGAGGGGCCAGAAAAAGACAGAAGTCTTCTCCCTTGGAGGCACAAGCACTGCATCCTTTCTCTGGGTCTCTGCCCAAGGCCTTCCTGGCCACATAGGTGCCACTTGTGGCTGAGTCGCAGGTGGCTGCTAAGCAGTAATATTTGATTAACTGCTAGGCTCCAGGCAGGGAAGGGAGAGCTGACACGACCTCACCTGAGAGCGTACTGGGGAATCAATGGCAGGAGGGTGTTTATTCCACACTCATTACACTCTGGAGTCTTCTTCCAAGACTGCATAATAGACAATGACTGGGCGCTCTGCATCTCAGCAAATGAAGTGTGACTGTCATCTAAACTGCAGCTCATTTTGTATTCTTTCCCTGTCACACACACACACACACACACACACACACACACACACACCTGGCTGCAGAAATTGAGACCAGGTGGACAGTGGTTCACAGTTGCTGGGACCCCACAGAGAAATACAAAGGTCCAGAAAGAAAAGATGTCATGCTTTATAAAGTCAGCAAGGCCACTTCTGGCTGCATCTAAGAGCCTGACTCTGACCCTGCTCCTACCTTCTCTCATCCACCCCTGAGGTCTGCAGCAAGGCCCCCCAGAGATGACCATCTCCACCGTGATGTGACATGGGCTGGAACACAAAAGAGTAGGAAAATATTCTAAGCCAGGCGCCTGCATGCCCAGGTCCTTCATCTACTGTAGTTACATCACTTTTAAGATTTACTTCACTAGGTGTGGTGACACATGCCAGCAATCCCAGCACTCAGGAGGCTGAAGCAAGAGGATCGCTGTGAGTTCCAGGCCAGCCTGAAGTACATAGCTAAGGACCTGTCTCAAAAAGACAAAGAGAGAGAGAAACAATTTAGTTAAAAATTGGGTCCCCAAAGATCCCTCCTTGCCAACAGCCTGGCACAATTCCTGCAGGCTCTCCTAGCCCAGGCCCCTGCTTGTGCTGAGGCTTTCTCCTGTTCCCCACCCCCACCCCCACTCCCGTCAGAGCTGTCACTTTCCCTGAAGGATCCACCCATATCTCACCCTCCTCCTCTCTCTGCCCCTTCCCATCTTGTGCTCAGAAGACAGTGAGGAAGAGATGGGCATGAGAGAAGCAGCACTGCCGTGCTGCTCAGAAAATACCTTATGTATTCTAGACAGCAGACCTTTGTCTGATTGCTTATTAGTTAGAATTTTTTCAAAATTTGTGGGTCGTCTTTCCACTTTGTTGACAATTTCTTTTGATGTGCAGAAACTCCTCAAGAAGAGTTGATCCCAGTTGTTGCTTCTTTCAAGTGTTTCCCGTGCAAATATGTTTGTTCATGAACTCTTTACCTACCCCTATGTCTTCAGGAGTTCCTCCTATTTTCTCTTCCAGGAGATTGAGTGTTTCTGTTTTAATGTTTAGATCTTTAATCCATTTTGACTTTGGTGATAGAGCTGGGTCAAGTTTTAGTTTTCAGCATGTACAAAGCCAGGTTTTCCAGCACCATTTGTTAAAGAGGCTATCTAAGTATAATAGGACCCTCAAATTTAAAGACCCAATTCAGAAATGGGCATCTGCGATGAATACACACTTCTCAGAGGACGAAATTAAAGAAGTGAATAAATATATGAAAAAATGCTCCACATCGCTAGCCATTCATGAAATGCAAATAAAAACAATACTGAGATACCATCTCACTCCAGAAAGAATGGCTGTCATAAGGAAATCAACCAACAACAAATGTTGGAGAGAGTGTGGGGAAAAGGGAACACTTCTCCACTGCTGGTGGGAATGTAGACTGGAACAATCATTGTGGAGATCAGTGTGGAGACTCCTCAGAAGAGTAGGACTAGAAATCCCATTCAAGCCAGCTATCCCCCTACTGGGAATTTTCCCAGAGGAACTGAAAACATCATATCATAGTGATATATGTGTACCTATGTTTATAGCAGCACAATTTGTGATAGCAAAACATTGGAAACAACCAAGATATCTGTCACATGAGGAATGGTTGAAAAACATGTGGTATTTCTATATAATGGAGTATTATTCAGCTATAAAGAATGATAAACTTAAAGCATTTATATTAAAGTGGATGCCACTTGCTCATAAGTGAAATAAACCAGACACACATGTGCAAATATCATAGTCTCCCTAGTATAAGAAGACAAAAAAAGAAATACATATAGAAATGTACAACACGCCGGGCGTGGTGGCGCATGCTTGTAATCCCAGCACTCGGGAGGCTGAGGCAGGAGGATTGTTGTGAGTTCGAGACCAGCCTGAGCTACAAAGTGAGCTTAAAGCCAGCCTGAACTGCATAGCGAGACCCTGTCTCAAAAAAACAAAACAAAAACAAAAAAAAAAAAAAAAAAAGAAATGTACAACAACAACTAAAAACAATTGAGTCAGATGGCATATGCTGCAGGGTACTAATCAGCTTTTCTTCTGGATGGTTAACAACCTAAGTGCACAGATCAAAATTGGAAAAATAGAGGAGCCTCAAGTCCAGTCAACATTTTGGCCCTAGCCTTTCAAGGTCAGCGAAGACTCAGGGCATAGGTGAACCTGTACTGTAACATCATGAAACTCAGTTGTACCCCAAATTTTCTGATCAAGGAGATTACGGAACCACAGAGGAAAGATATTGATGATGTATAATGTGCCTGGGGAGAGTCACATGGAGAGAAAACTTTCTCTCAGGCTCTCATAGAGAGCAAACTGGTCAAGCATTGGCCGTGACTCATCGCATGGATGACACAGACAAAGGATCTATAGAGTAAAGTACAGGACTACAAGATAAACCCTGAGGGGACTTCACTGATCTCATCAGAAACAAAAGCTACATCTTTTGGTATATAGGTCTTGATCTATCTTGGTCTTAACTATGCAGCAGAAAAGTATAAAAATGAGGCATATAACATGGGGCCATAATAATAAGTTGAGCCGTAAATGGCTATAGTCAACAACTTCTTCAAATAACTCACTATTAATGTGGAATGCTACACTGTGTTGGATTGTGTCACCGAGTTCAGGCACCTAAATTGGTTTAATGACAATGGAGTGCTCATCTTTGACAGGTCTAGACAAAAAAAGGGGGGGGGAATACAGAAGAAGAATCATGATGTGTGTGTATAAACAGTACAGTTAGAATAAATAGGCCGTGCTTCTGCATAATTCTATGAGAAGCAAGATTTGCATTAATAGTGGTTGGACAAGATATTATGTCGGCTTCTAGTACTATGGACAACCACTAGGAAAATAACAAGGTAGAAAGTATTAATTATTGAATCTGTGATATAATTCAGGTATAAAAAATAAGATAAATAAACAGCTACACTCTCTTAATTCACTGATAAGAGACATCTGTTATAATAATGTCTGTAAGTATAATATCATGTGTGCACTTTATACGATACCAAAACATTATGAAAACAGTTTGCAATGTATTAATTTATCGAATCTGTCCGATTAATTTGTCTTGAAACTGTCTCATTGGTATTTGTACTTCAATAAAATAAATAAATAAAGAATCAGGAAAATTAAGAAAAAAGAAAATACCTTAGGTCTGCGCTCCAGATCCCTGGATGCCATTCCTGACTCCAGAGGGGTTTTAGTATTTTTTTTCTTTGTTCAGTTACCACCTGACCCTCTCCTCTCTAACCTCTCTCCTTTTCCTTCTTAGACTGCCTCACTCCTAAAATTCCCCCATATTGCTTTCAGGTCTAGGGGGACATCTTTTTGTAACCCCAAAAAAATTCACCAAGGAACTCTGCTTCAGTGTGGAAAACTGTGCTGTCTACAGCATGAATTTAAATTTAATTGAAGATAAAAATTCCCCACCCTGTGAGCACACGCACACGCTAGGGATCTGCATTGAGTCCTTTATTATTTCTTATTTTTAGACCGGACTTCAGTGAGTCACTAAACAGGCAGGCCGGCCTCCCGTCTCCAGTGTTCCCGCCTCAGCCTCCCAGAGCGCCTCCTGACAAGCATGCAGCATCTGGGACGCCTGCAGTGCATTTCTGTCTGTAGTCGCCCTCGCAGGGCTTTCCCGTCCAGCAGCCTCTGTGGCTGCTGACCAGTGCTGCCCCGGGAGGCCCAGGTCTTCTCCGGGTCTGCGTGGAGCTAAGCACAGACGATTTCTCCCTACTTCCTGGATGCCTGCTGATGCCAGTGGTGGAGAGGGCCCTGCCCCGAGCTGCCTCATTTCCTCCTGGGCTCTTTCAGCGGGGCGGAGCTTGC
>PVKA01000535.1:41838-52928 GCA_004027165.1 Ctenomys sociabilis | reverse complement strand
CTGGGCTGCAGCAGAGAGAAGGCAGGGAAGAAGCACTTAGTCTACTGAGCCAGAGAAGGCAGGCGCCTCCCCCAGGGCCGCCAGCGCGGAGAGGAGACCTGGGTGGTACAGGAGGCCGCCTCCTCCCCCGCACCAGCTGCCCGCTCACTCTTCTGCCCCCCGCTTGGCTCCGCAGCGGGCCAGGACCCAGCTGCCCACTCCTGCTTAGGAAAACCTGTGTTTTATGTCGGGCGAGCCAGGAGCTGACCCAGTTCCCTCCGCTCCCCGGGGAGGTCTCGGTTCGATGTTGGCGCCATCTGCTGGCCCTTCCCCGTGCTGCAGCCCTGCCCCACAGCTCGTGCTCCAGCTCAGTGTGAGACCAACACTCCAGGTTGCAGACTTGACGATCTATGTTTTAAAAGCTTCTCGGGTGATCACAGTGCGCCCTAAGGCTTGGGATCATTGATTTCTACCACTAATTCATTCAAGGCAACAATAAGAATGCAAGGATAGCAAAATAGACATAATCCCTACGCCCCCCCCCCCCCAGGCTTGCGTAAATCACAGGTAGAACATAGAATGGCTCACATTAGCTGCATATCTCTGAGCAGTAGGGACAGGAGGCATTAACTTAACCTTTATTTTAGACAGGAGACAGCCTCAGGAGGACACATCTGGTAAACAACTAGATGCAGCCCCAAGATCAGATCTGTGTGTGCAACGCCTGGGCTCCTTCAACAATTCCGCTTCCCCAACTTTTCCAGGTTGGATTGTGGTTTGTTCAACGAGTGGAGAAGGTGCTGGTGGAGAGACCTGCCCTAGTTAAGACAATGTCCACCCCAGACTGAAAAAAAAAAAAAAAAAAGGAACTTATTACAGCTAGGAACATTCAAGGTATGAACTTTCACAGATACAAACACCGACCTCCTACTAGAAACATTCATAGATGCAAACAAATCGTGAACCTAGCTCACATGTGTGCCAGACACTGTCTTGTTGTGCAGCTACTGTGTGCTTACTATGCAGTCCGACAGCGTTCAGCAATGCAGTGCATTTGGGAGCTGGCTATGTTGTCTTGTGTATGTCTGGTGCTTTTATGTCAGAGATGCATAAGATGCACTTTGTTGGACTTGCAAAGGAATTCAGCTTATGAACAGTGTTCCCAAATGGAGCTCAGTGGTAAGTCTGGGGATTTACTGTACCTTGCCTGAGCTTGCAGCAACTTTCCTGAAGGCAAACAGATGCACTGCCGGTCTCCTTGCTATCCTACAACCTTCCACCCTGCTGGCCCTCTCTGCCCCTCCATGGAAGGAAGATACAGGGCTTTACCATGTAGGTTACAAGAGGGGAAACTTGAAGGGTGTGGGTGCTCCCCAAGAGACTCGTACAGAAAGAAACGGTTTACCAGTGGGAGATCAGACAGAAAGGGACAAATCAGAGGCAGGAAAATGGCAAAGGAAGGAAAGACAAGAGTAGGAGACAATGTGGTCTCCTCTGCCACGATCTGAGTGTGCTCTGCAGCAGCCGCTAAGCACCAGACGGCTGCTGGGCTACTCACCCACAGTGTACGGCCCAGGGGCACCTGCCTGTCCACTGCATCTGTCCTGGCTGCCGGTTAAGTTCCTCTCCCAGGAAGCTGGACTTTGCCTGGACATATCTAATGCCAAGTCTGCCCTTCATGTTGGCCCAGGTGTCCACTCCCAATTCTCTTAACTGCTTATATTTTCCCTCCTTACCTTCAGCGAATAGAGTCTGGGACATCTGGAACGAAACGTGGGAAGGAGGACCTGTGAACCCTTTGTTTACTTCACTGGCTCACCAAGAGGACATCCATCTTCCTTCCTCATCCCTGAGCCCCAGGGCTAGAATTATTCCTAGCAACTACTGCAGATTAAGAAATCAGTCCATTCCTGTTCGATGTATGGAAAAAATTCTTATCTTCTCCAGCATATGGATCAAATCTTTTTTTTTAATGTAAAGCTGCTTCGACACCATCCCTAACTGTCTTTGACACTTTTGAGTAATCACTTGACAGTTTTGCTCTGCTCTCACCAGAAACCGAGTAGAAGAATCCACCCAACTTGTCTCCCTGCCTCAGAGGGACATTGTAAGGCATATGATCACCCTCGGGGGCTGTGTTCTACCGCGCAGGTTGTACGTCTCTGCTCCTTATTTCTCTCCATTCTAAGCAAGGTAATAAAACATAAAAGTTTTAAGGTGTTAGAAAAATACGTGTCTTGCTTTCATTCTAAGCAAGGTAATAAAACATAAAAGTTTTAAGGTGTTAGAAAAATACGTGTCTTGCTTTCATTATGTCAGTGTTTAGTGATTCAAATCACAGGAAGAAGTACTTCTCTCCCCCAGCTCTCCGGAATAATAAGACAGTTCTACCACTCTCGACGCCTCTGGAGATGCTGTGCTCAGTCTCCCCACCCTCTTGGCTAGTGACTTATTGTCCACACGTGGTTCTAATACGTGGGAGACATTTTTAAATGATAGAAATTAGGACTGAAAAAGCAGGTAGGGCATAACATGGTTGTTTCTCTTCTAGAATTTAGTACTAAGAGGTCAGAAAGCCCTGGCACTTAATAAAGTTATGGGTTTGCTGTGGAAGGCCAAATAAAACCTCATGGTGCCAGGCCACTAGATAAGAAGTCTGGGAACCAGGAGTACTGCTCACTTCATGCCCCTAGAAGATAAGTCACCCGAGGGCATCATCTTTTGGGAGGCTGATTCTGGTCACCATTTCAGTATCCGCAGGGCACTCTGGGCACCCCATGGTGCTCATTTAAGGTTCTGTCTGCACGCTGCCTCTGGTCAGCCACACATTCATGCTTTCTTCTCTCACCCTAGGAATCTGGGCTGCTGTGAAAGAACAGTGTAGTCGCTGTCCAGACTTTCAAAAGAGAAACATAATAGCAAACCTCCATTCTGAAGCCTGGGGAGCGTGTGAATAGGAATAATAAAATGAGGACAGTTTATAGTCATTAATCTCCTCAGAATGTTTTCCTATCTCTCCTGATAATCTCCTTTCTCGTCTCCCTCCCCTGCCTTCATTTTTCCTGCTACCTCTGACCACCTACCTTGACTAAAATGCATAATTGAAATGGATCTTTGTGTTAATGAATTTTTGGATAAAATTGTATGAGCGCACTTGTGAGGTTTAAAAGCAAGAAAGCTGAATGTTTTGCACTGCCTAAAGGAAAAGCAAGAATTTATAATATTTATTTGTGTGGGAGGAGAAGAGGTTCTATGGGGGAAAAAAAAAGATCTCCTGTCCTTGATGATAATCTAAACTTTCCTCTGTAGTTTTCAAATGTTTTCCTAATTTGATGCCATGGCTGTAAATGGCCACATTTCCAAATGTCTCCTAGCATGTCCCCAGTCTGTGGCCAGGATGGTCACATGAAGGACAGGTGTGGATCCCCAAGCCAGCTTTGCCACCATAGAAATCATTCTATTTCTCTGACTTTCAGTTGCTTCATCTGCAGCTTTATGTCTGCTCTTCCTGTCAGCAAGAGGAGCAGCTGTGAGATAAAGCTAAGCAAATGATAAGGTTGTGTGCATGGCCCGTACTGTGCTCTGTGTCCTGCTCACCAAAGGGAGCGTCCCATTCACTTGGCAGCAGACATACATGAATATATGTCTAAATTAATGATCCTCAACTGACCATGGTTCAATTTACATTTCAACTTTACAACATTGCCATAGCGATATGTTTATTTGTTTGTTTGTTTTTTGCAGAACTGGGGGTTGAACTCCGGCCCTTGCTCTTGCCAGGGAAGCACTTATTCCACTGTGCCATCTCCCCAGCCCCACAATACATATTCTGTGCAAACCCTACTTTGAACTGTGATCTGCTTCTAGATTAGTGGTTTGGGTACAATCTCTCTCTTGACCCTAGGCATTGGGATCAGCAGCAACCCCATGATCACCAGGATGAACAATGGACACTCTGCAGTGTGCTGTGCTGCTAGACTGGGATGTCCAACTGCTGAGCTGTATTCAGTGCATTTTCTAACTGGGATTTCCAGCTTACAGTGGAGTGATGAGGACATAACCCGATCATAAACTGAGGAATGTGTGTACACAGTCATGCACCGAAGTTGGGTTGTTTGAATTAAGACTCAAACAATTCTCCCATTGTCTTTGATTGCTGTTCTTTCAAGTTCTTTTTTTTAATCGATGAGTTAAGCATGCACATCTATTGTTTTCTTTACATATCATGTTCTTTGTAATTTATTTGCTCAGGAAGCTGAACATGAGAGTTTTGCACAATCTACCCCATCTAAGATTGGGCTGATTGTTGGTCTGTGCCACTGTTTAATATTTTCCTTCTTCCTTGTTTATCCTTGCAAACTGGTAA
The DNA here is from genome assembly GCA_004027165.1 of Ctenomys sociabilis. Classification (NCBI taxonomy): domain Eukaryota; kingdom Metazoa; phylum Chordata; class Mammalia; order Rodentia; family Ctenomyidae; genus Ctenomys; species Ctenomys sociabilis. The sequence goes on along the minus strand of PVKA01000535.1, from coordinate 48,583 downwards.
CCAGAGCCTGAGGCTAGGGCACATTCAAATCTGATTTTCTAGTAAGGCTGTTGCAGTCTGGTTAAATATTTCTTATTGCATTGCAGTGGAAGGCATGGGGCACCTAATTCTCTCTTCTCCCTCCTCCCTCTCTCCTTCTCTCTTCTTTCTCCACCTCTCTCTGTCTCTGTCTCTTTCTGTCTCTCTGTCTCTCTGTCTGTCTGTCTCTCTGTCTCTCTCTCTGTCTCTTTCTCTTTCTCTCCTGGGAATTGAACCTAGGCCTTTTACATTAAGCTATATCCCCAGCCCTCCTCTTTGTAATTTTTTTTCTGAGACAAAAACCTCACTAAGTCACTAAGTTGCCCAGGCTCAGCTCAAACCTGCCATCCTCCTCCCTCAGTCCCCAGAGAGGTGAGGTTGCCAGTATGTGCCCCAATAGCTAGATACATATCAACATATTCAAATCTGTCAGTCAAAGCCACTGTGTGGTGAGGCTTCCAAGCAGTTCTTACCCAGGGATTTGGTAAGACATTAGCAAGCAGACCTGGAGACAGACAGCTGGGTGCTGCATAAAACACAAGAAAACATGATTATGTTTCCTTTTTGTTTTCTTGATCACTAGCTATAGATCAAATCCAAACAAGCTCATGGTTTCAAGCTGTAGCCCATTGCAAACACAACCTCTTCTGAGCATCCTGATAAGGTCCAGGACCCCTGTGAAGTCCAATCATCATGGGTAAGGGGTTAAAAATACTTCAGGGTCTCAACAAACTGAATGGGTACACTGTACTTCAAGAGTAAATAGGAAGCCAGAGTCCCTCTGAAGCTGATCAACATAACTCCACTTTCCCTGTAAAAGAACAATAATCCCAGAGAAAGGAAATATTCCTTGAAAAACACATGTAATCATAAAAGTGTCTTCCTCACTTTGGCATTGCCGCCATCTTGGTGCTCAATGACCTTTTCTGTTTGAAGGTGCATTCTCTGAAAACCCACCACTTGCAGTGTGCTATCTATGTCTGTACTATAGCTACATTTCTTGTCTGAATTCTTCCATCAAAGACTCAGTAAATCAAGGCACTGTTAAAACCTGGCTTCCTGGTGAGGGTGTAAGGAACCCTTGATAACTGTTGGTTTTGCAGTGTAACAACAGGGAGGGGCCAGACTGGATTTCCCAGAATTCCCTTTTCCTGTGGGTTTCTGATCAGATGCCACATGGGAAATTTAGAGGGTGGAAATGAAGCAATTGCCATTTTCTAGTTCACAAGGCCAGGGCTCCTCTGTAGTCCACCTCACTGCCATAGGTGGCAGCTTTTCTGCCTTCACATGTTATGCCAGCCTTTCCCACATTGGGCTAGGGTGTGTGCTTAACCCCAAGGTACAGGATCCTGGCTCCTACAGGACACCTGTGCCACCAGTACTAGAAAACTGTCATAGCTTTCAGTCTGTCCTCAGGGATTCTAGCTTATTCTTAACTCCAACTCATACCCACCTTCCTTTTCCAGCTGTGGCCCTGTGTACATCAGGCTCTAGGTTCAGATTCCTCACATTGGATTTGTGGGGTCACATAAAAGTCATAGCATAAGTAGCTGAAGTTCCTGAGTCTAAATAGGAGAAACAAAAGAATATGTCTCTCTCTTCAGTTTTCTTCGTTAGCAGTTTTCACAGTGAGTAGGCTCCTTAGTATCTTCCAAAATGTTTGCTTACTCTTCCTTTTTTCTTTTATCTTTTTTATCACTATGAATGCTTAGATTTTAATATATTTGATATGGCCAAGTAGGTTCTTGACTTGAATCATAGAAAAAAAAAAAAAATTCAGGACCTGGTCGTGAAGTATAAGCAGATTTATTAGGCAGAGTTAGAAAGTAAGGAAATTTTTATTTTAAAAAATTTTTATTTTAAAAAAAAAATTCAGGACCTTAGTGTGAAGTATAAGCAGATTTATTAGGCAGAGTTAGAAAGTAAGGAAATTTTTATTTTAAAAAGAACTCCAAACAGAGCCAGTGGAAGGGACCCACTCTGATGGAGTGGTTCTGGCTGGGCCACTTAAAACAGAACCTGGCCAGGTTTTGTGGAGCTGCTGAGGTGGGCCAGGGTCAGCAGATCATTATCTCAGTTCTGGTTTCATAGCTCTAGAGGAATCCTTTGGGCTTGAGGGGCAATTTGATTCCTCTGAGATGAGTGTTCGTGCTTGGGAAAGAGGTTTCCTCAGTTTCCCTTATGAAGTAATTGAGGGGAGGTGTTTTCATCATGGGGTCATCAATTACAGGTTTGGAGATTTCTAGGCATCATGGGATGGGGGTGGAACTGGACATTATAAAGCACTAGCCATTGGATGTCCCTGAAAATTTCTTCAGTTACTCTTGGTATCCTCAGTTTTGAAGGGGCATGAGGCAGTCTCACCAAATTTAGGGCAAATGGACCTGGTAATACAGATACATCTTGAAAGATTCAAATATGCCAGGCCTGGTGGCATAGCCATGTAATCCTAGCACTCTAGGAAACTAAGTCACAAATCTGAGCCCATCCAGAGCAGCTTAGTGACTTAACAAACACTTTTAAAAAGTTAAAAGGGCTAAAGGGCCAGGTTCAATCCTCAACACTGAAAAAGAAGACAAAGATGATGAGGAGGAGACAAGGAGAAAGAAGAAAGAGGAGGGCGAGGGAAGGGGGCAGACTCCCTTAGAGCTGACTGGACTGAGCGGGATCGCACCCAAGTTTCAAAGCAATAACACAACAAAAGGCAGATTTTTTTTCCCTGGCTCTGTCTTCCCTTCTTCTACCTGACCTTGCTGCCATTAATTCTGCCATTCTACTCGGATGGCCCCACTTGGTGCCCAAAAGGCCACTTGAGGGGCTCCCGAGTCTTCTGGATGCCACCCCCACACTCACGAGGGCTTCTCTGATCAGCAGCACAGAGCGCTCCAGGTCTCTTCCCTGCTCCATCCCAACCTTGAATCGGCCTTTACTCCAGGACGCTAGCTTCTTTCTGTTAAAAATTCTATTTAGAAGACAGTTGGAGCAGAGGAATCCACATTTCTTGGGGTTCAGTTATGACCTCTAGGACGTTAGAGTGAGCAAAACTAGCACATTTATTTTTTAAGTGCATATTAATTTTTTTATTAATTTTAATTATTTAGAATATGATTTTCCATTAGTAACTCAACTTCATATTTATCTCTCTCTTATTTGGCTAAAAGACTTGGTTCTAGCATAAAGTCTCCTAATGAAGGTGTCCCTTGGCAATGGGCCGGGAAGAGTGGAATGTCACTAAAGACCCAGTCATACTGTCACTGAAGATGCATCTGCATAACAAGCCTTAAGAAAACGGGCCTTCTCTTCATCTAGATTCCACACACATTCCTACCTTCTCCTACTCAGTTGGAGGACCCTTGTAACACAAACTCTACCTCTTTGTTTAAAATATTATTTTTCTGAAAGAACCGGGTATTGAACTCAGGCCCTTGTGCTTGCCATGAAAGCGCTTATTCTACTGAGCTATCTCCCTGGCCCCTTTAAAATATTATATAAATCCTGGAGTCTAAATTTCTTTGGGTTTCAGAAACCAGGGAGATGGCTCAGTAGAATAAGTGCTTGCCTGGCAAGTACAAAGGCCTGAGTTCAATCCTCTGTTCCCCCCCCCCAAAAAAAAATTCTTTGGGTTTCATTTATTTTTTATGAACTCCCGTGGATGTAAATATTAATAAAAGTGGTGTGGCCTTTTGTCCTGTTCATGTCTTTCTTTCTCCCTGACATTTACATCCCTTCCTGAAATAAACAAAGTAAAATAAAAGTAGGAAACCCAGAGCAAGGGTCAACTATGTTTCACCAGTTCATCACAGGGAGACCTACGACAATTAATCTTTTCTCCTTGGTCTTGGGCCTGGGGATCCTTCATGCCTATGACCGAGGGTCAGATGGGTTGGACCACAGGGGCACAGCCCTCTGCTGGACACTTAGGAGTCCAAACACAGGCGCACCCCACTTTTATCAGTTGCCAGATGCAAGAACTGAGATCCGGCCTAGCACCAGCTCACTTATCACCAGCTAGCTTGCAAGCATGGCCTCACTCTCCAAAAAGACAAACAGAACAGAAAGCCCAGCCATACCTCTGTATTTATTCATAAATGCTGAAGTCAGATGGCAGTAGACCCTTGAGTCTGAAGTAAAATTCAAGTACAATTCCAGTTTAATTGGAACCAAAGGGGAAGCTTCTCTGAGACCCTCAGTTGTCATAGCGCTCCCAATCCTAAGTGTGAAACATATGATTCTATTTACAGACATTGAATAAGCCCGCCTGCCTCCAACCTTTCCTCTCCTCCGTCCTACACATCGCTGCCAATTCATCTTCCTTCACATTTCACTGTGTTCACCCTTCATCTAAAAATTCCTCCGTTGAGACAAAGCACAGCCCCTTCGCCCCACAGCTAATACTGACAGCATGGTGCAGTCCCAGCTTCTCAGTTTAGCTCACGCCATGCCTGCTGCCAAAAGCCCGCCTTCCCTCTTGGCACGGGTCTATCTTCAAACTCTTCACACTACGAGATGCTCTTCCTCGCTGGTGCTGTTTCCAGCGGGGGGCACACTGCATGCCAAGTGAGCTCCCAAAGGAAACCTTTACTGCGATTGTCTTTTTTTTTTTTTTAATGTACTAAAAATACAGAGTCTCATTACACAGGTGGGACTTGTAGTGATCCTCCTGTGCTCAGCCTCCTAAGTGCTGGGATGACGGTGCCTGCCATCACGCCCAGTCTCAATCGCTGGTATGGCGCACTGGGGATCCAACCCAGCCGCTACACTCTGGCTGGCTCTTCAATTATTTTAAAACAGAGTAACTTGATAATACAGCCCCAGAAAAATATATAATTATAAGAGAATCTTAAACTATTTTCAGTAATTAAAATATTGGCATATGTATTTATATACAGTGGTCTATACATTTATGCTACTATTACTGTATATATTAGTTTTATTCTGAAACTAAGTATATAGGTAGGCATACATATATCAAATAAATAATCATGTTAGAGGTGAGTATATAACTCAGCTACATAAGCTTACCAGCACCAGAAACTCACTTGTGATGGCTCTGAAGACTGCAGAGTCTGAGGTTAAGTTGCCAGCAGACTTGCATTTACTGAAGTCCTGCCTCCTGCTTCTCAGAGACCTTCCTTTCCCTTTGAAAGGATTGGGTTTCAACAAATGAACCTTAGGAGGACACAAAACTCAGTCTACAGCCGAGGAATAGGCCCATGCGTGGTGCACAACACACAGTAAGCATACCTTGATGTGCAGAAGCTGCTGCTGCAACCCCAGGAAGAACGACCAGAGCCGAAATGTTTTCATATGGGAATTTCTGTCTGATGCTACCTACTGGCATGATGTGTTAATTTATATTGTTTTCACATAGTTATGTATGTTTAGCTAGGTGACCTTAGGGAACCTATTTAACCTCTCTGAGCCTAAGTCTAATATCATGCATATTTATTCTTTTTTTTAAATTTTTATTTATTTGATACAGGGTCTCATTACACAGCTCAGACTCATAGTGACATATCTATGTCAGCCTCCTCAGTGCTGGGATCACAGGTGTGCACCACCACATCTGATTTTGGGAGCCAGCACAGCACACCTGGATTCGGGGCTGGTACTACATGACATACCAAAAATCAAGCCCATGGCACGCAGCTGCCCACTGGTCAAGGGAGGCTTTGCAAGCTTGCGTCTGCTGTCACCTTCAGTCAGAATTTTGTAAACAGATACATGCATATAATTTGATCCAAAAGCCTTTATGGTTAAATGAAAGCCCAGAAAAAGGAAAATAATGCCACACAGGCATAGCTCAGCCTGAACTATGGCAGGTCCCAGCTGACACATCTGATATGGTTTCTTTGCTCCCTGCATTCCTTGGGTATGGTTAGGGTGTTCGTAGGCTTCCAGGTGAAGATCTGCAGAGAACTGCTGCTGGGTAGAGGAGCCTTATTTTTTTCCTACAGCAGCTTGCGATTTTTGTAACATGGTGATCGGGTTGAAGAAAATCAAAGTACTGTAGTAACTAGTCTCCCCTTCTTCCTGGATGAGCGAGCAGATGATTAGACATTGATGTCAGCATCCTTGAACATACCCAAATGAGTGATGTTTGCCTGCTATTTCTCTTTGAAATGATGCAGTGTTTTGGTTGTGGTCCGAAGCTTCTGAGCAGTACTACTTGGCATCTTCTTTCTTCAGTGGAGCTGTTACCTTGCAGATTTGATAAAATGCTAGTTGGATTGAATATTGCTTGGCTTCACTCATTCATCTTCGTATGAGTCTTCTCTCCCCCATAACCTTTTTTGCCCCAGTTTTTAAAAAACGGTTTTTATCTAGCGTTCATGAAGAGAGTGAGTAAACTGTGCTGTTTATGGAAGCAAATGCTGTCTAAGAAAGTGCATTTCTTTACAGAGCTGTGTCAAAGCATTCTTTGGGCCCTCTGCTGGAAAAGTAGAATCAAGTCTGAAATAAGGCCTTTTTAATTGTAGCCTTTAGTATTATAGATGTAGGACAGTACTGTATCATACTTCTGTGAATGTAAAATATCTCATACCTGCTTAATGATATGTAGTAGTGACCATACTTTATCAAAGCTGTTTTTAATGATGTTACTCTAGAATGTTTTCTTTCCAGATGATGATTGAGAAGCTAATTTAAAAAATGGTGCCAGGTACAACAGTAACAGAGCTTTGCTGTTTTCTGGGTATTTCTCATCTTTTTTTTTTTTTAATGGAAT
>PVKA01000535.1:29009-41738 GCA_004027165.1 Ctenomys sociabilis | reverse complement strand
GGTAACGCACTGTATTAAATATGTAAAGTCTTATCTATGTGGGTTTGATTACAGAAACTAATAAAGTATTCTCTAAATAATGAAAAAAAAAAATCAAGCCCAGGTGCTTGCACTTGCCAGGCAGGCACTTAGACTGCTGAGCTATCTCCCCAGCCCTATTCTTAAAGTTAAGTAATATGGGATCTGTTAAAATGCCTAGCTGGGACATGGAAGGTGGAGTTGGTGACTTCTGTGCTGGCCCTCAACAAGCCCTACTCTTTGGCATTTCTGTGCTTATTTGCTTCTCACCTTAGGAGTGTAAAACAGACTTATCAATGCCCTGCTAACAATGAAAGTCTTGTCACTTCAATATTAAGCTATAAAGAGACCATGCCTTTCCTCTTAGGTGCTTTTTCTGCTTCTCTCAGCTCAGTCTGGAGGACTTATCTGAAAGGTGACATCTTGATTGCAGTCTTATGAATGAACCCTGAGACAGAACCACTCAGGTGAGACGCCTGTGGATTCCTGACCTTCAGGAACCATGAGATAACACATGCTTACTGTTTTCAGCTATGACACTTGGGATACGCATACTGATCTTTCTGTATGCATAGTTTCCTAATATATTTTGGAATGATTAGTTTTTGGATATACTTTTCTAACATAGAAAACTAATACAGTATTCACACAATATATGGTAACTACGAAACATATTAGGTTAGTATTCTCAATATCTTTCCTGGCTTCCTTCTCCTTTTCCTTCTCCTTCAGTATTTCTTGATTATGTTCTCCATTTAATTTTATCCAAAAGGCCAAGAAATAATTTTTTTTATGGATTTAGTATGTCTACAGGGTCTCACTACACAGACCAGACTTGTAGTGATCCATCCTGTTTTTCAGCCTCCTGAGTGCTGAGATTACAAGTGTGTGCCACCATGCCCAGTCTCAATCACAGTTTCAGTGCAACGTGCTGAGATTACAAGTGCGTGCCACCACGCCCAGTCTCAATCACAGTTTCAGTGCAACCAGGGGCAGGTCTGGAACCCCTGGCCCCTGCATCTGCTTAAACAGGTGCTTTAATCCACTAAGCTATCTTATCAGCTTAGGGTTAGTGTTTGTTTATTTGTTTGTTTTGTAAAGAAGTGATGATTGATGAGGTTCTCATGCTACCACTAAAGTGCTTAAAACCTGGTAACTCTCAGTAATGATGACCATCCTTCACTTCTAAGTTTTGTAATTCACCGAGCTCTGTTTTAAAACAGTTATGCGTGTGATCTCACATACATCTCACACTCTTGCTGAGTACGTACTATTTTACTCTGATTTTGCAAATGAGGAAGCCAGGGGCAGGGGCAAGGGACAGCTGTGATCAGACAGAGGCAGGGCTTTGCAGACACAACTGCCTGTACCCACAGCCTGGACTCCTAGCTGCTATGCTGGGCCAGCCAAGGCCCCACAGGTACAGTGTGGTCCCTGTGCTGGCCCCCTTCCTGCCCATCGTGGTTTTCACATCTTCGTTTCACAAATGTGCCATTCAATCCAACAAAATTGGTCTCTGTTCCTTGCTGTACCCTGCCCAGTCTCATCTTCTTCTGACCTTTGTTAGAGGACAAAGGTTCCTTGGCCAGAGCTGTCGCCAAGCCCTGCTCCCCTCTGTCATATACAGCTTAGGGCCCCTCTCCTATGCCAGCTCTTTGACAAAGCTCTTCTGGCCCCAAGCCCCAGTACCTGCTGTAAGGAGTTGTCTTTTCTTTCTCTGTACTTCACAGAATGGATTTATACCTTTCGTATGTAATTTGGGCTTCTTCACATTATACCACTTCCATTTTACCATGCCTGGTCTCCTAGAATACTTACTTTGTGGACTTGAAAAGTTAATGATCCATTCAGCTTTGCAACTCTATTACATGTTAGGACACATGACCTGTAATAATGTGTACCCAGTAAATACTGGCTGAGGAAATGATGCTGTGAGAAAGGGTAGGGGTGGACAGACAGATAACCATGAAAGTAATGAGATTTGTTTATAGTTCACCCTCGAATGAAGGCATCTCCTGTTGTCTGCGGTACTTTTCTATCAAGGCATCTTTCAAGGTTTTAACCTCTATTTGTGAATTCATGAACAAACCTCCTCTAAGAAAATTTCAGATCATTAGAAAGGAGCATTTCTGTCCTCTTAGAAATCAGTATGATTACACTGATAATGTTAAGGTATTTCATTATTTATTCATGTAATAAAAATGTGATTATCATCAGAAAAGGGAACTACAGTCCATAAAAACAATGAACTAGCTTGTCTATGGAAAGGAGCACTTACTGCCCAATTTGCTTCATCCCCTTTTTTCAATAATTTTTACTTTTTCTTTTAATTTCTTAGACATTTCTTTCATTTGTTTTTCTTTCTTCTTCCAATTTTACATGCATGTATCTGGTCATATGAATAACTGGTGGGAAAACAACACTATGTATTACAACAAATACTGTGAAATTCATATTACTTTGTTAAGTGAAATTCTGTATCACTTGTAATTTTTGTTTGAATTGTAATTTGCACTTTCTTTAAAGAAAACAATGAACAAACAGTTTGATAAAGGTAGGATGTCTGAGGATACATCTCTATGGAAGGGGGGTCCCAGGCAGGAGATATTGATCAAAACATCTCAAGCGAATGTACAGACAAGAAATTAAAATCCACTATGACTTGGAGGGTTCCTGTTACTAGTATACAGGCAATGCCACTGGACTCAGTATTCATTTAAAGTCCTGGGGATGTGACAACAGCCTTCTCTAGCCAGAGAGAAGACCAAGAATTAAAATGTCAAGGGAACTATTTTTGTATTTATATCAAATTAATACCTGTGGTTCTGTATTTTTGCTTGCCAACCTGTCAAGGTAAGCCTGAGAAACTTAAGCAGCAGTTCACAAACTCCTTATCTTTAACAATGTAAATGTCATCAGTTCCTGAGCACAGGGCACCATGGGTGAGGGATTTGGCTTCACAGCTGTTTTATAATGAGAAAACTTTGGCCCAGAGATGTTAGGTAAGTCACCCAATTAAGTTCCATCTTCACCACTCCAGAAACTGCTCCCATAGAAATGTTCTATAGAACACCAGCAGTTCAGCCTTTAGATCTAGCCAAGGGGTTCCCACTTTGTCCCCCAACTTCTAAAAGTCCTCACTCTGGTCCTCTTCTGGCTGCAACTCTCCCATGCAAAGTGGAATCCCTGGGCCAAGAAGCCAAGATCACCTGAATCCTGGGCCACTGTCTCAGTTCCTCTTCTCTCATTGCTGGGACAAACACCCAACACCCAAAATGTAGGAAGGAAAAGTTTATTTAGCTCACAGTTCATGAAGGTTTCAGTCCATACTCAGTTGACTCCGGGGCAGAGCAGCACATGGCAGAGTGTGGCAGTTCATGGCAGCAGCAAAGAGCAAGAGTAAAGGGAGCTCGGCCATCTAGCCTCTCTTCCCTCCTTACATTGTAATGAAGTTACCTGCCCCAGGGCAGGTGCGGCACCCATAGCCATGGTAATCACAAACTCCAAAAACTGCTCCATGACTACATGAGGCTTTGAGGGGACACCTATACACAAACTATAACAGCCAGGTACATAATCCTGTACCTCTCTCAAGCCTTCTGCCAGGGTCCACACAGGTTCCTTCCCAAGGTGGTCCCCAGGGTGGTACTGCTCCCAGATGTGTATTCCTGAGCTCAAGAGGGGGCCCAGGGGTAGCAGGAGTGTGGGTGAGGCCTGGATGAATGGACTACAGTCATCTTGCAGTGTAGGCAAGCCCTAGAAGTGGACAGAGGGAGGGAGGCCACAGGCTAGCACTGAGAGCCTGGCTCCCACAGACTGTTGAGCCTGACACTCGCCTCTCTGGAGACTGAGAATTCTCATAAAGGTCCATTTGCTAAGGTGAGGGAATAGAATATATTTTATTTAATAGCTTATAACCTGTTCAGAATTCAGAACTTTTAATACTGATCAGAGCGGTCTCCCTCCACCTGTACTTGAGCGAGGCCCCCAAGTGGGAAGTAAGCTCAGTGTGCGCAACTCTGCCTCTGCAGCAGCTGACCCTAGAGACCTGCCCTGTGTCAGGCCCTGCTGTGAGCACTTTCCACGCACCCTCATCTTGCCCTGACAGCCACACCCCACAGCACATTTGTGTTACCAAAAAAGGTAATTCTCTTTGGGCTCTTCCCTTTAAAATGATAGGGAAGAAGAATTGTAGTCACATTGATAGTATTTTTCAGACCACACCACTGCATTATTTTCTTAACCTGTCAAAATGAGGACCAATCAGGGCAGCCATCCAGCCCCTAGACAGATTGTTCCAATCTAACTGGACCACTAGCCAGGAGAGGGATGGCACAAAGCCAACCTTCTTCCAGATCGCACTCTGGGCCTTGTTCCTTAACAGTGCAGTGAGCCATAACATGCCCAGGGGATTCAGCAAGAGTTACTTCCAAAGTGCTCTTGTTCCAGCTTCACACCGTCCTGGTGGTCACAGAGTCCAGAGACTCCTTGCTCATGTTACAGGAAATGAAATGAATGCCAAACCTACACCAACATCTTGCCCAGGAAAGTTGAATCTGTCACTGAAAGGCCAAGCCTGTTGCAGCTAGGCCTCTGGCTCCCAGGCACACCACCTGTTATACTTTGGATCTGGAGTGTGCCCCAAAGGCACAGCTACTCAAATCTAGAGCCCTGGCCTGGGGCACAATGGGAAGTGGTGGTCCCGTCTAGAGGTAGGGCTTCCTAGAAGGTCTTTGAGCATTAAGATTGCAGTCAAAGGGAATTTGGGGACACTGGCTTTCTCCTGTTCTTCTCCTTTATTTTTTTCCACTTCCCACTGTGAGATAAGTGCATTTGCTCCACCATGCACTCTAGTCATGAAATACTTCATCACAGGCCTAAAGCAACAATGGTCCAATAGACCATGCACTGGGCCCTCTGAAATCATTAACCCAAATTCCTACTTTCTCTTCATAAGTTGATTATCTCTGCTATTCATTATAGTAACAAAAACCTAATATATTGCTCTCGTGTCACAAGAAAATCCTGGCCTACCCAGCTTTAGTTGATAGATACTGACTTGGCCTACTAAAAAGTTTTATTTTAATACACTTAATTAAAATGCTATTCCTCTTTTCCTCAAGTACATATCAAAAAGGAAGGTGCTGGCTTCCAAAACTATCTCCTTATCAGTGCTGAAGGAGAGTGTTGCCAGGGAATGGGCAACACAGTGACAGTGCACGTCTCGACTTTGCCCTCCATGGGCCTGGATCAGCTGTTGTGAAGTGAGCCACACAGTGCTTTTGCATTGAGGACTGAAACAGCCACATGGTTTTTAGCTCCATTGTCATCTCCTTCCCAGAACTGTCATGAGGCATAATAACCTCATATAATGAGCAAGATATTTATCCTACAAGTACCTCTCCCAATTACTCTCCAGTGCCCCAGGCATGGTTATTATGGAGATACAGTGAGTGAGAGTCACCAGAATTTGACATTCTTGATGTTCTAGCTCTCATATAGTTGGGTTTTCTCTTAGCTATGAAGCTATAAAAAAAAAGTGAGAGTAGGTGGCAAGCTTTTGCAGACCCATTATCAATAACCACTTGCAACTGCCTTGCTTCATCCTCTTATTTAAAAGTAGTAAAGGGAGAGGGACAGGTCAGGAGAAAGAAGGTGAGCAAGGAAAATCTTGCCTCCTTCCCCCTGAAGCTTGCTTTTGAGAATTTGCCTCAGGCTTTCTCTTTCCAACTGAACAACAACAACAACAAAAAATCTTATGAGGGAAATGCAAAGACAATCTGATGACTTTAGTCAAAAAATTTCTATCTGAAGACTATGTAGAGGCTGGGGAGGGGCATCAGCTCAGGTCACAAAGGGAGCAGAAGCATTTGGTGGAAGTTTATAATTCCTTATCACCAGGTTATCTACAGTTTCACCCATGTTTGTCAAGACTATGTCCACCTGATCTTCACCTGATCCTATTGTATTCTGCATTTGAAACTTTAAGCTCATTATATTGTGGTTTAGGAAAATCTAGTTCCAGTGAACAAGAGCTAGCTGCCAAAAGTAGAAGGTGCTGAGAGTTCAGAGGCCAAGGCAGATAAATCCAGGATGGCACAAATTTCAATTTATGAGAGCCTTAGAGCCTTATAGGGAGAAGTAAACCTTGGACAGATTTTGGGCAGGCACCCCAAGACAGGAGGAAGGTGTTTAGATACTAGACAAATCCAGACCAAGCTTAACTGCTGCAAACCAGAACATGCCCAGGCTTTCTTAAAAAACTACTAAGCTATGTAAAATGCATGTACCAAAAATGAGAGAATACACAGCACAAGCTCTCCACTGACCATCCTGATGACTTTGTTTATTCTACGGAACTTAGACATAGTCACCTGGAGAGCAAAATGGCAGTTACCAAGGTGGCTGTATTCAGGACAAGCTTTATCCATACAAGTACGCATGTCACTTTTTCTTTTTTTTTTTTTTTTTTTTTTTTTTTTTTTTTTTTTTTTTTTTTTTTTTTGCAGAAGTGTGGATTGAACTCAGGTCTTTGTGCTTGCCAGGGAAGCACTTATTCTACTGAGCTATCGCGCTGGCCCAACTATGTATCACTTTATAGTAAGTTCTATAGGACACAGAGCCAAGAAAGAAAATTGAGCACAGGAGGGTTATTGAAGTAGTTCTCACAAACACCTATAAGGCCATACAAGAAGCAGATCTGGCAAAGCAAAAGTAGAATTGCCATGCAGTCTCCTTACAAGGCAGAGGGAGCTCCAGAAATGTGCCAACCCTTCAGTTCTCCTGCAGTGGGACGGGGCTCTGGCTTCTGTGGTGCCACAGAGATCAGTCACTGGACGTGGGCTGCCCCAGTGATGAAGACACAACTGTGAGCCAGTCCTTTCCTTGCTACCAAGAGCAGTTCCCACAGAAGGATGGAGGTGTGAGCCAGAAATTAGTGAGAATAAGCTCCTTGGTCTTGATGGAACTCTTGGTAGCTACGACATTACCCAGTAGAGTGAAACACTTTCTCTTCCTCAGAATAATACAGAGTGGACAAAAGCAAGCAGAGTAAGAAAGAAGGATGGCCCATGACCCCAGTGTCTCTTTAGGGCATGTAGAGTATGTTTGTTCCCCACTGGGGTCCCCAATACCCACAAAACCATGCGGTACATAAGTTATTCCATGTGCCATGTTCTGTAAGTCTGAATTCATGGTATTTATTATTCATATATTTTATTATTTTGAACAGACAAGAGATAATATTCATGAAAAATACTTTCCCAAAAATATGTAAACAAATATCTCCCAAGATCTAAGAACATTCTCCTATACAACCACATGGAAATGATCGCACTTAAGAAATTTACATTGATAGGATTCTACTATTGAACATATAGCTTGTATTCACAGCTTTCCACTAACTCTAATAGCACACTTTCTAATCTTTCTTTTAACAATGGAATCCAATCTAGAATCACAGTGTTAACCCATTATATTGCTTTAGTATCTTCAATCTTGAAAAATTCCATAGCCTCTTATTGTCTTTCAGGACACTAAAATTTTTGTAGGGTTTTGTTACTATTCAGATCTAAAATGTGCAAAAAAAGGGCCAGCTTGACAGTTCAGCGGAGTAAAGCGCCTGCTTAGGCAGACTGCAGCGGCCACGGTTCAACCCCAGGTGTGCCGCGCTGGCCCCACCAGCAGGGTGCGCTGCGATGGAGATTGAGACTGGCCATGGTGGCGTGCACCTGTAATCCCAGCACTTAGGAGGCTGAAAACATGAGAATCACTAAGAGTTTGGTCTAACTAGTGAGATCCTGTACATCTTGTAGACCCTGTCCTAAAATCAGGAAAAATATTTAAATGTGAAGAAAAAAAAAAAAAAAAGACTCATGTGTTCAGATCTGGAGCTTAGAGAATAATTAGATCATGGCAGGGAGGAGGGCCTTCTGCCCCTCAGTGTAGTTTATAGCTGAATGGGCTTTGTATCAGGATGGTTGGCTACCACCTGAGAAGGACAATCCATTATTCAGATTCCAGCCACAGGTACTAAAGTATCTCCTCCTGCTCAATTGCCACCTCCCTCTTACTTATGTTGACCAAAACTTGGGTGCATCTGACCTTAACTGCCTCAACCCCAATTAGCAGCCACAGTTTCACTCTTCTGCCCTCCACTGTGGCTCTGTCTTCACTCTCAAAGCTGCAGTGCTGCTGCTAATCATGACATCACGTGTCTGTGCACTAATGAGCAACAGGATTTCCCTCCTCCTCTAATCCATCCTCTGCCTGGCTCCCAGATTAGCTTTCCTAAAACACAGCCATTCCTCAGCCTGGAAGCCCCCTCAGCCCCTTTGGGAGCCTCAGAAGTGGCACAGCTATGGCATGTGGCACACTCCAAATGTGCAACCAGCCCTCACTCCTCCTCATTGCCCCAGCCAGACCCCGGGATGCCTCAACAGGCCTTTAAACAAGCATTCCTCACATCAAATCTAGTGTCTGAGCTGGACAGGATGTCCTGTGCTTAGGCACAGTCCTCCCACTCTATATTTATTTGTGCCTACTAGTGTGAGTCACTCCGGCTGGCAGAGCAAGGGAAAGTCTCTTATCCAGTTCAAATCTGCCCCCCAGCATCATGACACAGCCTTCCAGCCACTTTTCTGCCTTCAGCCTGACACATCCCCTCACAGTAGCTCACACAAGCCATCTACCCTGCAGGCAGGTCACATCCCTCTCCAGCGTCCTATAGCCTCTGCAGGGTGTCATGCAAGACTGTCCAGTCTACAAGTTCATCATCGCAGAGCTCCAGTCCACTGACCAGGCATGTCCAGCTCTGCCTCTGCTACACACCCCTCCTGAGCAGCCCCTGAGTGGCGGCACTCTTAGGCACATTCAGGAGATCCTACCTGTGCTGGTATCAATCTGGGGCGCCTACTCCTCCCAGAAGTAATCTGAGACTTAGCAGGCAGGAAGAGATGTCACTGTTTCCACAATGCGGTGTTCCTGTGCTTATGCTCATGTTGTTCTGCTGATCTATCTCTCTACTAGAAACAAAGTCCTCTAGGGACAGTCTTGATTCATCTAGGTGTTCCTGGTGCCTGGAATTTTCTGCAGCACAGGGTACCGGTTTCTGGATGAAACTATAGTTACAGCACTTCTGCCCCTAAATGGGCCAAACCTCCAGCCCTATAATCTTGCAAAAAAGCAAATCTCTAAAATGGGAAAATCTGGGCCGGGGAGATGGCTCAGTGGAGTAAGCGCTTCCCTGGCAAGGGCAAGGGCCTGAGTTCAATCCCCAGTTCCATTAAAAAAAAAAAAAAAAAAAAAAAAACTCTGGGAAAATCTAACTTGCAATGGAAGTAGAGCCTTCTCCTGCACCTCCCTTCCCCATTGGTTTCATTAAAGGCTTGAAAGTTCTGCAGGAACCTCTTGGTTCATGGAAGCAAAATGAGGATAGCAAGCAGGAACTAGACAAATCCTTGTAGAAAGAGGGGCTCTGGGTTTGCCAGGTCGTCCTGTCTCCAGACTTAGGGAACAGGACAGGAGTGGGAGGGTGGCAGGAAACTACCAAAACTGGGAGTGTTCATTGGTTGTGTACCTTCATTTGGCTGTTTTTAGGTTTTGAAAACCTGAAAGTTTAAGGACTTGCAAAAATATATGCCCATCAGCATTTACCTGAGGTCTGGGGTGCACAGTGGGAGGTGTCGATGTTTTTACCCACCATATATCTAAACAAAACTGAGGCTGTATAATGACAAGCAAAGGATACATGCTGGTTAGAAGCTGTTCTCCCATGGTTTCAAGCCCATTCTTCTGTACTCCGCTCAGGGACACTGCTTTGCAAACAGACACCTGCTGTTATGGAAGGCCCAGAGGAAGGAACTGTATGGAGGAAGTTGGCCCCTTCCCCTTCTTGTTGCTGGTTATTCTCCTTTAAATCACTGCACAAGATTCTTCCTCCAACAGAAGCAAATCATTCCTGGTTCAAGGAGACAAACTCAGGTAAATCTGACTCCAAATCCTGAGTTGTTCCCATCATTACCCTAGGGGCTACCTCACCCGGTGCTCAGCATCTCCTCCCACTGTTCTATCTTCAGGAAACTGACCTTCTGACCAGAACATGCCTGTCTCTGAGTTAGGGAGTGAGACTCCCAAGCTGTGCATTCTCAGTACTGACTGAGGCATGAAACCCTGGACTCTGCACCTATTACTCAGGAGCAGGCTGTGGAAGGGTCTCTAAATAGCCTCCCCAAGGTAGGTGGCTGAGAGGCTCTAAATAAAATCACCTGAGTGGGTGACTGCGGGTGGGGGAGTCAGACTTTCTCATTTGCCTCCTGGTTGTCCACTAAGGCCAACCACTGGGAAAATGAGGACAAAGGCATGGTTTGAAGGCTCTGAGGAGATTCTCTGAAAGTCAGGTCGTCTAAGGGCTTGAAAGGAGCAGGGGTCAACACACCATTGCCCGAGTCCCCAGTTCATCACCTCAGATACTCAGAATCTTGCAGTTATAAGTGGTTGTTTATTACTCTCATCCCTACACACAAGTGTCTTTAAAAACCAGAAGAACACAATAGCATCAACAACAAAGCGGTTAAGAGACAGGCCCGTTTTTTAAGGACTCGAAGATGCCTACTCAAGCCAGTAGGTGGCGCTAGCACGGAGCGGATGTAGCGCTCCCGGCTTCACGCCCACCCTTCTGCAGACTGCAAAGCCGATTCACAAAAGGCCTGCGGTGCTGAGACGCAGAAAAGATGGAGCTGGAAATGGTGCCGCGCTCTTAATCCCACAGCGAGCCTTTCATGTGACTGCGACTTTTATCATTAATTGCACATCTTCTCTGCACTAGAGGCTGGAATTAGCAGAGGTTTAATAATAGCCATTGGCTTGATGTTTAGGCCAACCTAAGAGAAGCCAGGGAGGCAGAAAGGTCAGAAAAATGACCTGAGCCATCTCCCCGCACGATTCATGTAAATGAAAATTTGCTTTGATTAATTTTGTTCTACTATCCTGCGCTTTCTAAATGGCAGGTTTTCTGAGGATCACGGCTTAATTACATAATCAGACAAAAACAATAGTTAATAAAGCAACAAACAAAAATGACAGCAAGATTTTCCAGGCTGTTTGCGGCTGCCACCTGGAGTAGGTGCAGTGGAAATGAACTGCGACTGGGATCACAGCCTGGTCTCTTGCTAAGACCCGTGAGCCCTTGGCACGTTGGCCAGAGCCTTCGTGCCTGCTAACGCAGGATAACACTGCACACTGTGCAGAACTGTGAGCGTTAAGGGATCTGTGGGTCTGAATGCTAGCCGCGGAGCCCGGCACACAGTAGTGCACTGGAAGTGAGAGGCCGTTCACCCACTCCCCAAGCTGCAGCAATAATTAAAGTGCACATGCTGCCCTTTGCAGCCCACAGATCCCGGATTTTATTCTTCTGACCTGACTCCTTGACCACCACTCCGCTTCAGCTCACAGGTCTTGGATGAAAGCCACCTACGGAAGAAAGTTTTGTTTTCGAGGGTTTTTGTTTACAATAAAGATGCAGGGTCAACTTGGGCCTCCGGTCACGGTCCGTGAGTTCGCTTCCTGCGCGGCTCGCTTTCTGAAGCTCTGCACTGTCCTAAAGACACGCGCTCTGCCAAGCAGCACACGCACTTGCCAGAGCCCTTCCTGTATTAGCGTTATTACCCCAGAAATGTGGAAATTGGATTGTGGCTTTGGTCTCGTTTCAGGTGGGCAGAACGGAAGGACACGATGTGGTTTTGAAGTTTCGGAAGCCTCTCTCGAGGTGCTCAGGAGGTGAGAATACATCCCGGTTTCTCGTTTCCCCTACACTGATGGGCAGAAAGCCAGATGAAAGCCCGGTCTATGGGCAGTATCAGTCAGAAGGGACAGCGTTTGGCCTGGAGTCCACAGGCACAGAGCCTACATGGGCTTTTCTACCCCTGGAGAATTTCTCTGGGCTTTGTTCCAGGTTTGGAATGGAGCATTTGAAATCCTTGATGTTTTTTTTTTTTTTGTTTTTTCTTTTTACCAAAACACCAAGATCCCGTTATTGTAGAATGCATAATGACATTCTACGCGGACAAAGACAATCAGTATGAAGCAAAAAGGAATACAAGGGCCAGCCAGATAGCTCAGCGAACTAAAGCGCCGGAATACAAGGGCCAGCCAGATAGCTCAGCGAACTAAAGCGCCTGCTTAGGCACAGCTCTGGGGCCGGGATTTGATCCTCCTCCCCCCTCCCGCCATGCTGTGCCGGCCCTGCCCCCAGGCCACGCTGAGACGGCAATTGAGACTGGGCCTGGTGGCATATGCCTGCCTATTATCCCAGAGTTTGGTAGGCTGAAAAACAGGAGAATCACTACGAGTGCGATCTACATAGTGTGACCCTGTAGATCCTGTAGACCCTGTACTAAATACAAAAAAAGAAAAATAAAAAGAAATGCAAAACACAAAACCCAGTATGTTATACACAATTATGACATGTTCTAACACGCTTATTCTTTTTAAATTTAAAGTAATACCTGCCTCAACAGGATGCTGTGAAGGAATGAAACAAGGAAACCCTGGTGAAGAAACAGGGTAGGAGAGCACACAGGGGGCCCCCAAGGTGAGAGGAAAGGGGCTGGCAGAAGGCCCCCGTGAGCCCACAGCTGCTGCTTTCCACCCCAGGACTCAATTGCAGCACAGAAGCATCTGACATGGGTGCCTGTGAGAGAATCCAAGGCAGAT
>PVKA01000535.1:0-28909 GCA_004027165.1 Ctenomys sociabilis | reverse complement strand
AATCAGTCATGCAGGACCAACCCAAGAGAGCCTAAGGGGCTGAGAAAGAAGAGGAAGTGCTCTGTGGCTTGCAGGATCCTAACTAGGGGAGAAATACTAGAGACACTGCCACAGATGCCCCTTATCTGGAAGTCTTAGTGCTCCAGGGCTGAAGTACAAGGGACACTGGAAGAATGTGGAGTCAGATCCTGAGGACTCTCCTCACTGAAAGAAAAACAGTGAAGTATTTACCAAGGCTTCTGGTAAAACCAAAAACTAACAAACTGAAACAGTTTACAAAGCACAAGATGAAAGGAAAGAAATAGATTCTCAGCATTTCCTCCCACTTTTAAATAACGAAACAGGAAATGCTGAGGAAGAATTGGAAAGCTACCTTCATGAAATGAAATATCCAGAATAAAACACCGGGCCCTTCTTTGTCAAACTGCACTTCCGTTTCTTCTATCTTGGCCTCAATGGTTGTGTGTGGCCCAGATGGTCTCAATCCCTCCCTACTGAACCCCGAGGCCTCGTACTTAATTGCAGCATGGAGCACCCAATGCAAGGTAGTCACCAACAGCAAGAAACCAGGGGAGCCAGGAATGAAGCCACGAAGTCACAAAGATACAAGGAAAGTCACTGCTATGGCATTCCTGCCTGTGGCCTTTAAGCATAAGGACAAAGTGGGAGAGGCAGCCAGACCTGAAACAGGAGGTGCTGGGTCTCCGGGGCTCAGCTATAATGGCTTGAGAGGATCAAACTACGTTCAGCTCATCATAAAACCCTGGGAGATTTCTTTTTTCCCATGACTCTGCAGAGGACGCACAGTGGAAGGGGGCTGCCAGATGCACACACAGGCTCGTACAGTGCCCCGCCTGCATGCTCCTTCCCGAAACAGGAGCTCTCTGGATTCCTGACACTAGATTACACTGTGTCCTGAACACCATGCTGCTCCAGTCGTTGTGACCTGGGCACAGAACCCTGACAGCAGCACAGCCTGGATTTCTCCCCTGCATCCCATAAAGAAAAGTGGAATTTGAGTCCAGAGGAACCTCAGTGCCTGTCACACCCACTCTTGAATGAAAGCACTGCCAGTACCAAGTCAGAGGAACAGGACCTATGCCTTGGCGTATGGAGGGAATTTTTCTTTTTCCTTCTAAATGATGAGATTTCACCACCTGAATTTTTGTGCGTCTCTCCACTCTGAGGAGCAGTGAATGTACATGGGGAAAGGAGAGAAACCCCGCTGGTGCTACTAGGAAACAGGCCCTCTGTAGACCTCATAGTGGAGACTGCTGATGGCTGCGGGGTGCTGAGCCCTGTGAAGCTCCCTGGGAAGAGTCCAAGCTGGGCAGCACAGATCCTGGCTCTTTAGGACTTCACAGCAGGATTGGCCTGGTGCTTTCCCGGGAGATGTCTGGATAACCAGTGAGGGATCTTCTTCCCTTCATTTCTTGCTTACACTAGAAACACCTGAGAAGTGCTTCTAGGATACTCGAATTTCTGGAGTTTATTTGGACAGGCCACTTGAAGATGCCTTCCTTTGTGCCCTTAGGAAGTCACCACCAGAGGGGCTGCCATGTTCCTGGGCCAGGAGCTCTCTTGGCATTTCTCAGAGTACCTGTTACCCAGGAATCCCTTGGGCCACACCTGAGCTTATGATAATGAAAGAGTTTTGAGTAGAGTGGTTACCAGGAAGGTCAGTGCATGATGGGGTGGCTGGTACTTAGAGCACCAAGAGGGTGAGGGGTTGGGGATAGAGTCACCAGCCAACAGCACCCTTAGTGACTGTGGGCTGGCCAGCCCTGTAGTATGCCAAATGAGTGGACAGTGAAGGCTTCAATGAGGCAAATGGTATGATTTTAGGGCTCCAGGCTGATTTTAACTCTTTCACAGATATTTTCTGGGCGTTAGAACAAAGAACCTTTCTCTGGGTGTTAAGTTATCAAACAAAGGAGGGGCATATTGAAGGAAACACAGGTATCTGGGCAGAAGTTGGGAGTCCCTTCAATGGCTTCTCCAAGTAACACATTATGTTAACTTAGGAGGGCTCTGCTACCTCCAGTAAGGCCCTCACCCTTGAGATGCCTGTAGCGATAGTCTTTATCAATCTAGCTAACTGAAGTTAGAGCCAGGTGCCCTTAGCTGTGGTTTTGTCCTGGCCTTTGAGACCTCATGGCTTCCGCCATTATTATAGGCCTCAGTAGGCCCAGTGACTCACATTGGTTCACTTACTCTGAGTGTGTTGTGCTGGGTGTTGGGCAAATTCACAAATCAACAAGAAAAGCCAACTGGTTAATATTAAATCCTGCTCAGAGCCACCTCATAGTGGTCTCCATCGCCTCCTTAATGTGAACTGGAGCTCATGAAGCCTCTTGGATTAGGAACACATCAATGAGAATAATAATATGCCATGGTCCACAGAGAAGGAACCCAGAAAGTCTGCATGCAGGGCTCTGCCAGGGCTCACCAGAAGTCTCTTCATCTGGCTGGCCCTGATCTAAATCCTTAGAATAAAATGACAATCACAACACTTACTTGAGTTATTTGAGTCATTTTAGCAAATTATAAAACCTGAGAAAGCTTATAGGACCATCCCCTATACCTGTTTTGAGGCCAGTTTGTCAGAGGTGAGTGACCTAGGGACCCCAGTAGGAGCTGACATCTACATAGGGTGACAGTGCCTTTAACTCATGGGATCTGTGCTAACTCTAAGTGGCTAATGCCAAAATTATACTGCAACGCCCTGGTTGGTGTCAGAAGAGCCACACACACCACATGGTCTCAGGCACCTCTGATGGTTATTATAGCTACGTGCTCTAAGACAGTGTCAGTGACGCACTCAGTTGGCACATCACCTGGTGTTATATAAAGTCCAGGTGGCCTCGGTCAAGTCCAGCCCTATATAAACCTCAGGAAGACCTGTCCATCAATTTCTGTACCTCATGGGGTCTTTATGAAGGCTAGCTGAGATCCTTAGTATGGAAGTGCTTTGGAAAACCTTCCATCTATTTTCAAGTTTTTCTTTCTTCTAATATCTGAATGTATCACAAAAGACAACTGAATACATTTTTGCTAAAGGTGGGAGTGTTTAAGATGTTTATTTTTAAAAGATAGGCTACCAAAAATATTAAAAAATAAAAGTCTACAGAGTAATACAAGAAATTTGTTTGAGGCTGGGGAGATAGCTCTGAGTCCAATCCCCAGTACCACAAAAAAAAAAAGATGAAATCTGTCCTTTGTGTCCTTTGTTGAAAGAGAGGCAGACAATTAATTAGAATATTTTTTTCAAAAAACTTTGCTTGAGGAAGCATTTTCATCCAGCAGCTCAATAGTGTTCCTCTAAGAAACAGATGCTACAAAACAAGGACTTCTGCACACAGTGTACTGTAGACAATAGGACTGTACCTCAGAGCAGACACTAGGAATCACAACTGCTGATTTGCAATGGATTTACTTTATACACGATGAGTCATGATTTCTTCTAGCAATTCCAGGCAGACTGGCTAATAGGTATGCTGTTGTTTAAATAGGAAGGGTCCCCCAAAGACTCAGTGATCAAGGGCTTGAACCCCAATGAAGCAATATTCAAAAGTAGAGCCTGAAGAGGAGATGGGATCAAGAGGACACTGAAGTGTGGACTGATCCAGTGATGAGTTCATGGCTCAACCAGCTGCCAGGAGACGGGGTCTTGTGAGAAAAGGGGACTCACTGTAGACAGGACTCTGGTGGGTGCGTTTGGTCCCCCAGGGCTTGTTTCCATACCTTTCCCCCTTTCTCTTCTCCCTGACTGCCAGGAAGTCTTTCCCCCTTTCTCTCCCATACCCTTGGCCACTGTGTTTCTGCCTGGCCAGGACCTAAAGTAATGGTGCTGGCTGACCACAAACAAAAGCCTCTGAAATTGTGAGCAGAAATCAACCTCTGCTCCCATGCCATTCCTCAGGTATTTTGTCACAGCAATGAAAAGCTAATATAGAATATGTTATAGGTTTAATATCAGTTATAGACTAGGAATGGCACAAAGATCTAGAATAGCAATTTTTCAAAATTAAGAGACTTGGAAACAAAATTCTTCCCCTTTTTACTTCAAGGTGGGGATTATCCTCAGTTCAATAGGAATGAAAAACCCCAGAACTGAAGTCAGTTAGTTTGTGCCCATATTTTGTGCTGACCCCTTCAGCACATGCAAAGTAGAAATCCTCCTCCATGCCCACCAGCTGGATCCTCCTCCCCAGAACCTGGAGAGGCTCTCTCTCAGTCTTCTGGGAGCTTAATGGAGGACATAATCCCTTCAGCTGCCCTAACAAGAAATCTAGTTTCTCTATTCCTTGTCCCTCATTTCCAATGTATCAAGTTTGGCTCATCCTACTTCTTAATGACATTCTCAGATGCATTTCTCCTATTGGACCCTTATTTAGGCCCAGGCTGGCTCGAGTCTGTCAGTAGAACCTCTAGCTAATACACATTCATTCAAGAAATTGGGGAGGGGAAATGACAGCTTAAAAGAGAAAAGGGCTTCACTGACTTTGGCTTGAAGGAGTTAAGAAAGCAAAACAAAAACTACCAAAGTTTCTGCCTTGTTGGCAAGCATGTCTAGAGAAAGCAAAATATTCTAGCTTATTCTTGCTTGACTCTCGGACTTTGCACCAGAGACAGGAGTCTTTTATTCAGAGCTGTGCAATATTTACTCTATATTTGCTTAGCTCTTACATGTCCCCCAAATACCCATGTGTTAAGGACCTAGTCCCTAGCTTGGCGCTAGGGAGAGGTGGCAAAGCTTTAAGAGGTGGAGCCCAGTATGAGGTCATTAGGTTACCAGAGGTCATTAGGTCATCTCTCCTTTCTCTGTCTGCTTTTGCTGTGGCCCTGAGATGAGCAGCTTTGCTGCGTCACACGTTCTTGTCCTGCTGTCCTGCCTCACAACAGCCCTAAAAGCAATGGGATCAACAGATTGTAGGTGGGAGCATCTAAAACTGGGAACCCAAATAACCCCTTTTCTCTTTACAAGACAATTCTTCTGTGGCAGAAGAAAGCTGACTTGCATACTGCATATCCAATTCTTCCTAAGGCCAGGTCAAAGAATGTCACTGCCCCTAGACTTTTTGTCAGAGACCATCAAGAAGTAGATAAGAATACAAAGTATGAAGAATATAAGCATTAAGGGTGCAGGGAGATGGAAACTAGGAGAATACAGAGGATCTGATGGGCTGTGGGTGCCATGACGACATTAGGAACACACATTCCACCCATTTGAATTTCCCCACTATTGGAATGAAAGCCCTTCATTTAAAGGTTCATTCTAACATCTTTGCAATTACAGGGATTTTCTGAGCAACTTGCTGAAATGTCCAAATGCAAGAGCTTAAACCTAACATATATTCTCATATGTTATGTATATTCACGCATGAATATAAGTGAGAGAATGGAATGGAAAAGTCATGTTTGTAAAATACAAGAAGATGAAGGACACCACAAGTAGGAGAAAAGCTGAGGGAAGAGTGCAGCTCACTGGGCTGAGACTCCACGTGATTCCAGCATGGGGACATTCTGTGTGTACTCAGTTTTCCCCCAAGTTGTCTTGTGCACCTGGTAGATGCTTTGCTATAAGCCAGGCCCTAGTTACGCAGAGTCTAATATAGTAATCAGCGTCCCCCAAGTACTGTTTGGAAGAAAAGAGATTAAGAATCGGGATGAAGCTGGTAGGAACCGTCAATACTGTTTCCATATTTGGGGCAAGTACGACTACCTGGCACTTGTCCTATCGGGCCATCCACTTAGTCTTCTTAACAACTTAATAAAATAGTTAGCTCTTCATTTTATAGATGAAGTGACCAAGAGAGAGAGGAGTTATTAAGTGGCAGATTCAAACACAGGTTTTTGTTTCCAAATTCCCAGGTTGCTTTTGCTATACCTTTCTGCCTCCAACTTGTTAAAATGCCCCATTCATCTCAATTCCCTCAGTCCAGAGAGCTCTGCTCCTGCCCGGGGACTTCACCACTACTCTCAGGTGCCCAGAACACTCATGCACATGCAATACAGACTTGGGGAAAGAGACCAAAGCACTCTCCATCTAAGTGGGATTTTGTTGTTTGAATAAAGCTCAGAATAAAGAAGATAAACAATATGAACACTGTCATTAAAGAATGAAGATGGCCAAAGAATTAAACAGCCTTCTTCCTCCTTCTGATGGGTGAGACTTCCATCCTGCAAGGGAACTGATTTGCCACCTGTCTTGTGAAATCTGTGCTCCTTGCCTAGGGAAGATATTGGGAGGGGAGAAGGGGGGGGGGACAAAAAAAGAAAGGAAGGAAGGAGAAATGAAGCAAGGGGAGAGTCCTAGACTATTCAGGGTTCTATAACAAAATACTATCGACTGGGTGTCGACAAATACCAGAGATTGATTTGCTGTGGTTCTTCTGGAGCCCAAGGAACTCAAGGTCAAAGCAGTGTAGGCCCAGCTCCTGCTGAGTGCTCTCTTCCTGCCTGTGGACAGCTGTCTCCTCTCTTTGTGCCTACTGGTGGACAACAGGAGCTCTGTTCTCTTCTTTCCTCTTCCTGTGTGGACACTCATGCCAAGAGACAGACTCCACCTTTGTGACCTCATCTAAATCAATCACTTCCCAAAAGTCCCACGCAAGATTCTATCACCTAAGAATTAATTAGGGCTTTCAACACATAAATTCTGGGAGACACAAACATCCAGGCCATAGCCAGGAAAGAGGAGGAAGAAAGCAAATGAAAGAGGTTTATTTTAAAACAAGTAGAGGGTTGGGCTATTACCTTCTATGTTTCCATGATATCCAAGTTTCTCTGGAGGTTGTAAGACAGTAATGCTGTATTGTCAGATTAATCTTTAACATTACTGTTTGGAAAGAGAGGAACTCAATGCCCTTCTTACACAATTCAGTAACAGTACCACAGGACAAGCTGTTCCTGCCTTAATGGGTTGTTACTTTTAAGAAAGCATGTTCTACTGCAGTGTCCTGACCTTCAGACACTTAAAATGTTTCTCCCAAAATCCATGTTACGTGAACAACTCAGCCTCTGTTATGTGACCAATAGGCTTAGTCCAAGATAGACAGAAAACCAAGCATTCTTTCATAAAACAAAAGCAGGAAGTGGACACAATACATCACTATGAGCAATGTCCAGAAAAGGACAGGCCTGGACTCAGGCCTCAAGGAGCTTTTCTGGCCAATGAGACACCTGCATTGGTACAGTGATGAGCTGAGCAGTGGGTGGGAGAGATGCCTTCACTGAGGCAGGAGCTGGGAGCCAGCAGGTCTGGGTTAGCTAGGTCAGCCACGATCTCCCTGTCAGGCAAGTTGCATTGGCATGGTCAAATCAAAGACATGAAGCTCCAGGGGCCAGGGAGATGGCTCAGTGGAATAAGTGTTTCCCCGGCAAGTGTAAGGGCATGAATTTTCAATCCCCAGTTCCAAAAAAAAAAAAAAAAAGACATGAAGCTCCAGAGAGAAATGTATCTAAAAATGATAACCAAAGCCTCAGGAATGGGTCCTCCATGGAATAAGAGGAGAAAGCAGTCTGAGCCACAGCTTGCCTGAATTTGAATAAATGATGGAACATATGACTGAGTTTTGTAGGGGAAAATGACAGCACTAAGGTGAGATAGTGAGAGCCCAGGTATCCATGTGGAAGGGCTCTAAACTCCACTCCCCACTCTGGGTATTTTCTGAGTAATCTCTAGTTTGTCCAAGGTTTCTATCACACTTGCTGCTATGTCCTTCCTAACCTCATGTGATTTCTACAGCCTTGACTTCCCTTGATTGTAGATTAGGGACAAGGACCCTAAACTACACAAGTAAGAAACACAACAGCTGTGAATGCCCCCGCTCATTTTGCGCAGGGGATACACAACTTCACGGTGCAGAGTGTGGTCCACTGTGTGCACTATGCAGGGGTACAGCCTCTGCCCAGTCTCTACCTCTGCTGAGCTGGCTGCCTCTGCACCTTTCTGTTTGCCTCTTCTCTCCTTCACACAGGTGCTCAAGAGTGAGCACACTCACACACATACACAACTTACAAACAGTCAGCTGTACCTTCCTAGCCGAGTGTTATGGTTTCTGTCTAGGTGTCCCCCCCCCCCCCCAAAGTCTCATGCAATCATTGGGGCAGCTTCTAGAGTTCATGATTAATTCATGATCCAATGCTGGGATTATGGGTGTGGGTGCTACACCCATCCTGGGTTGAGTAATGTGTATTACAATATGTGCAGGGGAAAGGGGCTGGCTAGAAGCCACAGGTGCTGCCCTTCCCTTTGTTCTTTGCTATTTTCCGCTGCCATGAACTGCTGCTCTCTGCTATGTGCCACTCTGCCTTGGAGCCAGCTGACTATGGACTGAAACCCTCCACTGAGAGCTAAATAAACCTTTCCTTCCTTAATTTTGGATGTCGGGTATTTGTTTCAGCAACAAGAGAAGAGTAACTGAGACACAAGTGGTCATAAACCCAGACACAGTAGTGTGAAAAAGCAAACAAAGGGAACCAGGAGCCCCAGGCAGCCAGCTGTCAGAGTATGAATTTGCAGTGGAAGGGCTAGGCCTGTGAGGAGAAAATGCTGCTGCCCTGTGTCTAGTGTTGTAACTTTAAGCATCCCCTTTTCTCAGCATTGAAAGAGTTGTAGACAGAAACTAAAAGCTGGGAAAAGTCATCATTGTTTTGCAGGATCAAATTAATTCCTTGTCAAAATCCAGGCTTGTGCCCAAAATTCACAGCCTAGATCATTGATGCAAGCTGAGATCTTTCTTGACCTCTGTTGCGAAGGCCCAAGGAGGTCAACAAGATGCAGATCGTTGGTTGATGCTTGCAGTCATTTGGTTAAACAAAGCCTTCACTAAACACCTCCAAAAATTATTCAGAGCACAAATTCTCACTGGAAGAAATAACTATATTTGCTTTCAAGAAGTATATTTATAGCTCAGTAG
The DNA here is from genome assembly GCA_004027165.1 of Ctenomys sociabilis. Classification (NCBI taxonomy): domain Eukaryota; kingdom Metazoa; phylum Chordata; class Mammalia; order Rodentia; family Ctenomyidae; genus Ctenomys; species Ctenomys sociabilis. The sequence continues at coordinate 19,985 of PVKA01000535.1, read as the reverse complement.
ATTTAAGTGTCTGCAAGTAGGTGCTGGGGCCCGGGGTTCAATCCCCCAGGCCTGCCAAGCCAGGCCCACCCGATGGGTGCACTGAGACAGAAATTGAGACTGGATGTGATGCACTCCTATGATCCTAGCTCTTGTGAGGCTATAAACACGCCCATCTCTACGAGTCTGATCTAGTGGTTAGACCCTGAACACTTGTAGATCCTTCCCTAACAGACAAAAAAACAAAGAAAGAAAGAAAGAAAGAAAGAAAGAAAGAAAGAAAGAAAGAAAGAAAGAAAGAAAGAAAGAAAGAAAAGGAAATATCTTTAAGGGCCAGTGAACTAGCTCAGCAGACTAAGTGCCTACTTAGGCAAGCATAGGAGCCAGGGTTCAATCCTCAGCACCACATGCAGAGCTGGTCCCGCCCTGGGTGCACTGAGCCAGCGACTGAGTCTGGGCATGATGGTGCAAACCTGCGCTCCCAACACTGGGGAGGCTGAATCAGTGTTAACAGGCAAATAGATTTGATTCTTATTCTCAGCCCCAAATCCAGCTCAGTTGAGGTCTCATGACCTCTTCCCACCTAGGTATATCAAGGGCTCGCCCACTTTCCCACCCCAACTGGTCCTTCCCATGTTTCTGCTTGCCTCACACCTCATCTGGACTCCTATAGAATCTTCCTTATTGGTCCATCTCTCCTGCCCCCTTTGACTCCCAACCACAGCCAGAATGACCTTGGAATAATGTACACATGACTGAGAGAGCCATGACAGCCTTCCAATCACATCTAGGGAAGGAGGAAATCTGCCTTGGCATGGCTGCCTTACTAATCTCACATCTGTCTGTCTTCTCATTTGCTGGACCAGGACTTGAGCAGCTGTCACTTAACTCCTGGGCACAGCAAGCTCCACGGGCTCTCTGCAGCAGCTCTGCCTCCTGACCAGAAGCTTCTTCCCAGGGTTGGCACATTTCTGGCTTCTAAAGTCTTGCATCATCCAAGCAGCCTTTCTTTTCAGCCTCATCTGAAGTAACAGCCTCCTCCAACACCTCGCTTCTTTTGCTTTAAAACAAATCTATATGTATTTGTTTCTGAGCTTCTCTGTCCTCCTAAACACTGTGAAGGCAGAATCCCTTGCATCGATCACAAAACTTCCAAAATAGAGAACAGCACTTGACATACTGCAAGTGGCAGATGACTGCTCGTTGCACCTAAAGGAAGTACAGAATGAGAAACAAGTGAAATGAGCGTGACTGTAGTGGGCAGATTCAAGAAATGCCAGGCAGAAGCTTTTGGATCTTCTTGCAAAGATCAAAAGACACCCATTCTCAATCCAGACAATACATTGTACTCTTTGTCTCCTGTGACAAAGATAGCTATTGAAAGAGAGAGAGAGAGAGAGAGAGAGAGAGAGAGAGAGAGAGAGAGAGACCCCAGAAGATGGTATCAAAATCAAGAGATTAAATAGAAGTTGGCAAGAAAGAAGGAAGAAGAGGAGATGAGTGGATTAGGTGACACCTAAAATGATCCACTTAACAGTGGAGGTCAGAGTATCTTAGCTTATGGTGATGGCAGCTGCCCTCAAGGAACCAAGACCAAGGATGCCATCAATATTATCTGTCTGCCATTATCTAGTTTCTTTTCCTTTCCCCTGTTCCTCTCACTGTTTCCTTTTGCTGGAAAAAGTGGGTAGAATTAAAATAGAATCAAAAAAGGAAAAAGGGGGCAAAGCAAGTCTATTAGGGAGTGTGGTAGAATGACACACAACCAAATATTCTCATGATAAATGATTGGATTACGGGTGCAATTTATTTCTCTCTCTCTCTCTCTCTCTCTCTCTCTCTCTCTCTCTCTCTCTCTCTCTCTCTCTCTCTCTCTCTCTCTCTCTCTCTCCCTTTGAGACAGCATCTTGCTATGTAGTTCAGACTGCCCTGAACTCGTTATCTAGCCCAGGTTGGCCTCCAGACTCAGAGTAATCCTCCTATCTCAGCCTCCCAAGTGCTAGGATTACAGGCCAGCACCACTATGCCAGGATTTTTTTTTCTTTTACTTTTTAAGCATATTACTTGTATATTGTTGAACTTTTAAAACATCACTTAATGATGGGATATTGCACATGAATTAGCAAGAATCTCACCGATCATGCTGGATGCCACATGTCAAATGATCCACTCAGCTGCAACTGGGTAGTTCCAGTAAAACATTTGTGTCTCCCAAAATCAGCACAGGGCCGATGAAAACTCATGCAGAGCCAGAAGCTCAGGGCGAGACCATGAAGAGAACAGCAGCCATAAACATTCCCTCAAAGACCCAAAAGAGCTTGCACTGAGCAGGTTGCAGCTCCCTAGTGCCAACGAGATCCAGTGACACCAGCTGCCCACAGGGGCTGGCACTGCCCCCTGCAGCTCTACTGCAAGGAGCTTGGGTGGCCCTGGTATCCGAGGATAGCAGAAATGGACACTTTAGCCATTGACTAGCTTTTGTGTTGGTTTTGCTATTATTTTGACTATAAAGTTCCCCACAAGGGCCCACCAAATAGCTCAGTGGATTGAAGCACCTGCAAGCAGGCGCAGAAGCCAGGGGTTCAATCCCCGAGCCTGCTGTTCTAGTCCCACCCCAGAGGTGAGCTGACATGGCAATTGACACTGAGCAAGGTGGCGCCTGCCTATAATCCCAGCTTTTGGGAGCCTGTAAACAGGCAGATCACTATGAGTCCAATCTAGTAGTGAGATACTGGATACCCTTAAAATACAAAAAAAAAAAAAAAAGTTCCCCCCAAAATACCAACAGGTCAGAAGTGAATGCTCACCTTCAGAAGTAGCTTCTCCTATGAGACCAAAAATAGTATTCAGTGGCCCTGCCCCTCACACACTAAACCGGAGTCTTGTTAGAGACCCTGCACAGGGCAGGGGTGAGCTTTCTCTAAATAAGGAAACCATAGCACTGAGGGCGGCTCTGGTGCCAGTGACACCTGAGCCCTCCCACAATCCATACTCACAAAGGCAGAAAGTTCCCAGCTTTGACAGAAAGAAGCCTACAGGAGTCTTGCACTTGCAATTTTTGAGGTAAGATTTAGAATCTATCGAAATCCCTCAAATCTGAACAGGCCTTGGGAATCAAACTACCCCCAACTCTCAGACCCAAGACTAAGCTTGATAAGGAAAGAGAACAAACAATGTTATCAAGTATTGAGCTTAAAGGTTTGGTTTTTTTTAGCTGGATCTGTGAAAAATTAAGACCAATATAATACTACACCACCAGCAAAACACACACATGTGCGTACCATTTTCCCTGGTTGTAATCACACACACACACACACACACACACACACACACACACACACATTGGTACCAACCTTTACTAGAATCAGAGGTTCTCAAACTCAAGCTTCAGTACTCAGAGACTCACCACACCTCTGAGTGCTGGGCCCTGCCTGGAGTCTCCCATTCTGAAGACCTGGAGTGGAGCTTGAGATTGGTCAAGCTAACCTGGTCCAGGAGGTGCTGCTGTGGGGCCAGGACCTCATATTGATACCAGTACAGGACACATCTGTCTGTATATCCCACCTTGCCGCATGTTCCAAACAAAATTTCACCAAGTAAGAAATAGAATCTCATGTTTCACTGAGTTCAGGCACCTATAATAATTGAATGACAATAGAACACCCATCTTTGACAGGACTAAACAAAAAAGGGGATGCAAAGGAAGAACTATTCTGTGTTTGTATAAACAGTACAGTTAGGATAAATATGCAGCTACTTTCACATAATTCTATGAAAAGCAAGATTTGCACTAATAGTGTTTGGACAGGATATCCTGTCTGCTTCTTGTGCTATGGACAACCACTAAGAAGATAACAATGTAAAAAGTATTAATTATTGAAACTGTACTATAATTCAGCTTTTAGAAAAAGATAGGTATACAACTAAATTCTCTTAATTCATTGATTAGAGACATCTGCTCCAATAGTGTTTATACACAGAGTATCATGTATGCATCTTGTACAAAAAAAGCCACTATGGAAACAATGTGCAATGTATAAACTGTTGAATCTGTCCTACTAATTTGATTTAAAACTGTCTCATTGCTAGTTGTTCTTCAATAAAAAGGAAGAAAGAAAGAAAGAAAGAAAGAAAGAAAGAAAGAAAGAAAGAAAGAAAGAAAGAAAGAAAGAAAGAAAGAAAGAAAATCTCATGGTCAGCAAGCCTGTCCTATACTGATGCTTATATCCATTACCTGCTTAACTCCTCACGAATTCCAAAGTTAGGTCTTTTTCCCACTTCCTTTTGCTTTGTTTTGTTTTTGAGACAGGATCTCACTATATAGCTCAGGTTAGCCTTGAGCTCACTTTGTAGCCCGGGCTGGTCTCAAACTCACAAACCCCACCTGCTTCACCCTGCTGAGTGCTGGGATTCTAGTTGTGTGCCACCATGCTGGGCAAAATGAGCAGTTTTAAAACAAAGTGAAAGAGCACATCATGTGAGGTTGGGAAGATAGCTCCACCATCTAAGTGCCTGCCTGGCAAGTGCAAGGACCCAAGTTTGATCCCCAGTACATGTCACATCAGCCCTGGAACCCTGGGCACACTGTGCCAGCCCCACAACTGGGCATAGTGGCACATGCCTGCAATCCCAGTGCTGGGGAGGCTGAGAAGGATCACTATTAAGTCTGAACTGCATAGTGAGACCTTGTAGCAAATAAATAATTGAAAAAGAAAGCATGCATGTGGGAAGTATTATAGCCATGATTAGTGTTGTACATGGGTGCTCCTGTGCCCCAAGGGGCCTGGGAAACACATCGCTCCTGGAAGAGAGGCACCACTCTAAGAAGAAAGGAACCCAGCCATCTTTGAGAAGAAGTGGCTGCTCAAAGTCCTAACAGCCTCAAGGAACAAAATACTACCCATTATTTAGGCTAGAAAGTACATTCTATTTTTGCAGTCGAAAAAAAAAAAAAGAAAAAGTATTCACATAACAGAGTGTTGGGGATGTTTGTTTAAAAGCTTTTTACAGATCAGAATTCCCCAAGCTAAAGTCTTTTTTTAAAACAATGAATCAAAAAGTGGAAAAACAAATGTGGTGAAATGTTTAAATATCCAAGAAACAGATTAACACCTTCTCGCAGCTTTTAGGATTCTGCCTCAGAAGGAAAGCTTGTGCTTCCTTAAACATCCCATTGCTTTTGTTAGTTAGACAGTGAGCATTTTGTTTCTGGGTCGGGTTTGGGGGGGGGGCTTCTATTCTAAGCTGTACATTATCAGGAGAAACATCTTTGCATAAAATAATGTTGGTATGGAAAAGAGTGTTGTAGTTGTTTTTTGGAGAACAGTTAAAGATTTTCATGACTAGCCAGAGCCAATGCAAAAAAAATGAAAGAAATCTCATTTCAACTTACCAGGGAGTACTAAATTTAATTCAACCAACAGAGTTCTATTTATTCGATAAAGCATTGCCTTCAAAAGAGAGTTGTCACTTAATCCAAAAAGTAGGATTGACATGCATTCTAATAATTTTGTTGGCTCTAACCCAAATGGGGGGGGGGTCTGTCTCCAGAGCCTGCTGTCTTCCTAGAGCTCCTCACAGGCACCTTGCTGCACCTGCCCTGGCTTCTCATTGGCCACCTGACATCTGCACTAATTCAAGTCTTCTACTACCTGGCCTCACTGCCTGCTCTGACTCACCCAGCACACTGCTGCTAGGCTCATCTTCCTACATCAAACATGAGTGCCACGGCTGAAGTTTTTCCATAGATTTTGGTTACCTGCTAAACTGCCATCACTCTGATAATCCGCAGCCTCTATAATTCAGCTACAAACTATGACTGACATTGTCTAATCCCCTCACTCGTCTGTGCAAACCCTCAACTCAGGTGGGATGGACCTACCCACTACACTGGCCATCCTGCAAGCCTTCCCATTTGGAATCCAATGGTACTGCCTCTGATGCTTGGGCAGTGTTCGGCATTTGCTGTCCTGGGATATTATTTGCTTTACTGTGTCTGTCTCGGGCTGAATTACTTATGAATGGGGATTGCGCATTATTTGTCTTCCTGTCCTCATCACTCAGCACAGCCTGGGCACACATTAAGCCCTTAATAACTACCTCATTCTAACTGGGACTTGAATTGAAGATATGGGATCTTGGTCCAGGGGGCTTAGCACAATGGCCAAGAGACACCCAGCATGTTCAGGGCCCTATTTTTTATCCCCAAGAACACAGAAAAAAAGATATTATTTCTAATGATCCACAGTTAAATCCATTCAAGGCAGATTTGCCTGCACAGAGGCATATCAACACCTCTTGGGGTAGCATGAAATGTAATCAAGAGTTAAGACACCAGTAGGGCCGGGGAGATGGCTCAGTGTAATAAGTGCTTTCCTGGCAAGTGCAAGGGCCTGAGTTTAATCCCCAGTTCTGCCAAAAAAAAAGTTAAGACACCAATAGATTTTGCAAGTGGATGCCTTGTGGGGGGGGGGGCTTGTGGGAAAGGCAGGCTTCTGTTCAAATAATATATATATGAGGAGATGTATTGTGAGCATGAAATAATGTTAGTATGCAAAACAGATGTTCTGTCTTGGTGAATAATTAAGTAAGTTTTTATTATTAGTAAGAGAAATGCTAAAAAAAACTAATTTCGGGGCAATTTCCTTGATCTCTCTAAAGTAAATATTGAGCATCACACAATATCATAACAGGATAAACTTTTTTTTTTTTTTTTTTTGCAGAACCAGGAATTGAACTCAGGCCCTTACACTTGCCAGGGAAGTGTTTATTCCACTGAACCATCTCCCCAGCCCCCCTCCTTTATTTTAGCATTTTTTTTACTTTATTTCTATTTAATTCTTTAGATTAAGGAGACCTGCTTTTACAAAGGTGCTAAGCAAGAAACTGTAATCCTACTTGGTAGTGGAATTCTGAAAGGGCTTTAGCCAACTGACTGGGAAAAGTCTTCCTACACCTCCCCTAGACTCTTCAGTTATCAATTTTTCATCATCTTCAACTCAAATGCAGCTTTCTTTTTTTTTAGATTTATTTATTTGGTGCAGGGTCTGACTATGCAGCTCAAACTCATATTGATCCTTCCATCTCAGCCTCTCCAACACTGGGGTTACAGGCACGTGCCCCCATGCCCAGTTTTGATGGCTAGCACAGCATGGGACCCACATGGCATGCAGTTCTGGGGATAGAACCCGGGTCCTCGCACTTGCCAGGCAGATGCTTACACTGCTAGGCTACCTCCTTGGCCCCTCAAGTGCAGCTTTTGATTATGAAGTGTCTACTCTTTTGCCTCTTGATTTGTCATGTTGCTTGGGCCAATCAATTGCTTTGTTAGCAACATGTACTGGTGCATCCTACTATGAAACTCTGCATCAACCATCTTGAATGACAACCACATATAGAAAATGCATTATTTAAGACCTAATAAGCCAAACAAAAGTCCTGATATTAGTTAGTACATTTCCAACTTTGGCAAAAATGGAGAACAGCCTTCATGCTAGACTTCTGGGCTACTATAAAAACAGGATAAAGAAAGCACCTGTGGGTGCTAACTCTGGCCAATGTGGTAGAGGGAGAGCTTCGTGGATTTGCACACTGCAGACTCTGTGCTCCAGAGCCGAGGTATCTTAGATCTGGGTCTGTACTTTAGTATTTCAAGTCTTACTATCACAGAAGCTTTTCTCAAAGAGTTAGAAAGAAAACCTCATTCAGTGCAATGAGAGGAGGAGAGACTGGGCCCCCTACTGCCACCCACTCTGCACACCCACCCCTTCTAGGCTTAGTGCATGCACTGACATGGCATGTGATGCCAGGGATTGAACCTCAGGCCCTATACTGCCTAAGCTTGCCTAAGAAGGTACTTTCGACTGCTGAGCTATATCGCCAACCCCCACCCCCTTCTTTTTGAAACAAGGTTTCACTATGCAGCTCAGGCTGGCTTTGAGCCCACTTTGCAGCCCAGGCTATTCTCAAACTTGCAACAATGCTCCTGCCTCAGCCTCAAGTGCAGGGATTACAGGTATGTGCCACTACACCAGCTTACATGTACTTTCCAAATAAAGAACTTTCTAAACATGCGACTCAGCTGACTGCATGAAGCCCCAACCCTCACTGGGGCCACAAAACCCTCCGACAGGTGTGAGGACCCTAATGCTTCTGTCTTGGGCCCCATCACTCCTTTTATGTTACACTAATGGTACATTAGTGTAATTTTTTTTATTTCCAGAACCAGAGATTTAACTCAGGCCCTTGTGCTTGCCAGGGAAGCGCTTATTCCACTGAGCTATCTCCCCACCCCCCCATCACTCCTCTTAATTCTCCCTGTGCCCAGGCTTGCGTATTTGCTTTCACCACTTTTGACAGTTCCACAAACAGAGCTGCAATTCTTGGTCTCCCCTTTTCTGCTAGATTCTACAGGAGACATTTCCATATTTTTCCCATTCAGTCTTCAGGACAATACCACACAGGCTATGCGTCGGATAAGGAATGCGATATGGAAACTAGGGACGCATTGCTGAGTGTTGGATGAGTAGCGAATCTAAAGCTTTAAAGCTTCCCATCCGCACAGTCTCCCTGCTCTCCATGCACCACCTTCGCTGCTCCATTTCACCTCCATAAATTCTCCTCCTCAGGGCCCACAATAGCCCTGCCTCTGCTAAAGTCTCCTGTGCTCTTCAGAGACATCCTTTCCTCAGAATTTGTAGCCCTTACTGACATTTAAATACAGCACACAGGGTTTTGAATTATTGACAAACTCATGTGTGTGCAGCATTTCTCCAGCGAGAATGGAAGCTCCTTAGAGAGGCTGGCTCGACTTTGCCAGTGGCGTCTAATCCGCACAAGGCCCAGAGCAGGTGCTAATAATTATCTGCTAAAGAACATGGCGCCACTGGAGTTGTTTAAATCCACTCGTGCTGCAGTCTTCCTCCTGCCCTCCAGATAAACACCTAGCTAGCTGACGGGAATGCAGACAGATGCTTAACAGCCAGGGGACGTCTTTCACAGAGTCTAAAGGACAAGAATCAGGGTCCAGAGGAGTCTCGGAGGCCTGCAGGATCTCTAGTGAAGGTGACAAGGGATAAAGCATACAGAGAGATGTGTGGCCATAATCCAATGCTAAGTGAAGATTTGGACAAGAGCAGCGTGGCCCTAAAATAGGCCTGGATCTCTCAGGAAAGTACCCTGATCAATGATTCTTAGGACACCAATCCCACATTAAAAAAAATAAAAATAAATTTGAAAATGAAATATTCCAGCATGCCATGCTGGCTGGTGACTGAGACTGGGCGTGGTGGCCTATGCCTGTAATCCTAGTTCTTAGGAGACTGAGAACAGGAGAACACTACAAGTCTGATCTGTGTAGTGAGACCCTGTAGGCCCTGTACTAAATACATTAAAAATGAAAAAAGAATGTCAATCCTACTCGCCTACAACACTATGTATGCATTTAACTACAAAGTGGAAGAAAATCACCAGAACATGTGCTCTCGGTGCCCAGGGACGAGTACGGAGGGGAGGTGCTGGCACAGCTCCGAGGAGACTTGAGAGCAGCACAGCATCAAGATCCCACAGAGAAGATAGACCACAATCACACGCTAAAGTACAGGCAGGACATTGGTAGAGAACTGACAGTGGGAAGAAAATGCCAAGCAAATGGGCTTCAGGAAGAGGCAGAAATTCAGATTCCTGGAGAAGGCCACATAACACAGTGACTAGGTATGTGACATCCCATGTCAGGCTGGTTATCTGAGGCCATCACTGTGACATCCGCCTAAGTTCATTGCTTTTCACAATATTACACTGAGACAAAACAAAACAAAACCCAGCCAAGTCATCCAAATTCGCAAGCTGCCGGTTTGTGACAACTCCTAGCTCTTGCTAGGAGTAAAGAAGGAAGAAGACAAATTTAACATCCAGCTTTTTCACTAAGAAAAGCTTCCTGTCTACATTGAAAGTAAGATAACTTCCATGGAAATTTAAACATACTTGCAAAATCAGTCTAATTAGTACTAAGTTATAGCCCTATGTGTATCAGGAAAGTATTTTAGAGACTTAAAATAGTAGTATAGATACTGTGTTCAGTGGTGGTGATATTGTAGAGAATTCCACCAGAGGGCCTTAACCATGCAAACCTGACTTTAATTTCAGCTGGTTTGCCTCAGCATCTGTCGCAATTCAGCTTCCACCAGACACTTGCAAGCCCTGCAGAAGGACTCAGTTCTAAGCTGGAACCTCGGAAAAAGAGCAAGTACAAGGCCACTCAAGCATCGCCTGACTCTCGGCGGTGCCTATGGGAGAGTCTGGGGACGCCACATCCTTGCCAGGCTCTGGTTCTGCTGAGACCACCGAGTGAAAGACACCGGGCCAATTTGCAGACATTTAAAAGTGGTAGACACTGTCACACGTTAAGGGGTGCTGGGACTCACTGAGCCGAGTGTTTGCATTATTCATAAGGTATATCATTTTTTCATCTTATCAAGCCCCCAAAGCAGTCTCAGGCAGAAGCAGATGTTTCATGTAGTCATTATCTGAAGGGGCTGGGAAGATGTCTCAGTGGAATAAGAGAATGGCAAGCTCAAGGTCCTGAGTTCAATCTCTAACACCACCAAAAAAAAAAAAAAAAAAAAAACTATCTGAAATCACACATGTGTCTTCTTAGCACAGTACCCAGAATGTAACAGTGGCATGGAATCAGCTCTGGAGCTCACAACGAGCTCCATGCTGAGTAGTCCTCGCCACTGTCCTTGTCACCTGTAGAAATGCTATGGATGCTATGGTGGGCGCATCCCGGGTCCCTGAGGAGCCAGGTTTCAAGGCTGGGCTGTGCTGCACAGGCTTTCCGCACCCTTGGGGCCGCAGCTTGCCCTGGAAAGGAGCTGGCCTTGCCAACACCACTCCTGCCCAGAGAAGGACATGCCACTGTCTGCCAGTGACCAAGGAGGGTGTGGAATCAGCCGTAGAGGTCAAGTGCAGTGGATAGCTGCAGAGCCACCGTGCTGAGTGATTCCCTCACTGTGCGGGCAGGGGCAGGAGCAGTGTCCAGGAAATAGGTCAAGGTCCCACAGACACTTGCTGGGGAATGAATGAAGCCACATTTCCCCTGGGATATGAACTATCATGATCCTTAATTGCACATAGAGCTTAATTATCTTGCTTGGCTCGCCCTAGTAAGGGAAAACATAGAATTGGAATACAATGCATTTTTGCTTCATCACTTGAGCTCCTTAACTCTGTCTTACACAGCCAGGTGTAGGACACATGTAGACAGAAAAAAAAAAAAAAAAAAAACTAGGAGTGCATGCGTGCGTTTGTTCTCAGCCCCTGGCCTCAAGACGGTGTGACTTCTCAGGGGGAACAGCTGATGGTGTGTCCATGTCCCAGGACAGTGTGAAAATTCTGAGATGTATCAGCTGGGGAAGCCATAGGAGCTCTGAAAGGGGTTTAGACAGAACTACAGAAGGTAGTGCTGGACTGGCTCTGCAGCACAGGTGTAGTTTGGATTGCAGAAGAAGGGTATGAGGGCTGAGTGAAAAGATACCTGCAGTGTTCTAATTTCTCACAGTCTCCTTGCCCCTTGTGTTTGCCTTTGCAGCTGTCTCCTAAAAAGATATGCCTGTTCTTCCCTCTCTGATCCTATTACTTGCTTCGGCTGCGGATGTATGAAGCCTAGGGTGCAGTTCTCAGTGCAGGCCTCTAGAGGTCTCATTTGTGTCTCCTCGCTACTTGTTGAACTTTGCCACTAACACATGGACAGCCCAGGCTAGCCTGCTGACAAATGACAGACCACGTGAACCCCTCACCCTCGTAACGCCTGCAAGTGGTGCACACTAACCACCAGTGGCACCCTGCTCCCAGCCACTCACTAGCTGACTATAGAGACTTAAGAGAGTTTGGCCAAGGTCAGCCAAGCCTGGTGCAGATGAGCCGGACTCCTCAGCAGAAGTCCTAGCTTACTATTTTCCTGTCACTGAGGTTCTGTGGTTGTATTGCTGTACGGTGTGGCAGCAACTTCCCTGGCATCCTAATGTGCTTTGCTTGCTCTAGGGAAGCATGCAGGATTTTTCAATTGGCTGAAGACAGTATTTCCCAAACTTGGCACTTCTGACAGTCCTTAGGGAGGTCACCCTTGCCATTGGAGCTGTTCTGTGAAATGTGCGCTATTTAGCAGCATTTGGCACATTCTGAGGACTCAGAAAATAAGGTACCTCACAGTACAACATTCTGCACTTCAAACTGAGAGCACCCAGGACCAGCAATGCAGGGAAGGGCTTTCCCTAAAGTCCTTCTTGCAAGTTCCTCTGGGAGGAGTTCTGCCGCCTCCAGCCCCTTCCCTGAAATCTCAGTGTCATGGTTTGTGTATAGTTGTCCCCCCAAAGCCTTATGCAGTCACAGGGAAGACTTCTAAAGCTTGTGATGAACTCATGATCCACTGGGATTTTGAGTGTCAGTGCTACTGGGGTCACAGGTGTGATTGCTACACCCAGCCTGGGGCAGATAGCCTGAGCGCAACCTAAGGGAGACAGATTTGCTCTCTGCAGCCATGATGGCGGCTGCTGCTCCTTTGCTCTCTGCTCTTTGCTGTGACCATGAAAGGCTGCCCTCTGCCGTGTGCCACTCTGCCTTTGAGCCAACTGAGTATGGACTGAGACCTCCAGTAACTGTGAGCTAAATAAACCTTTTCTTCCCTACTTCTGAGGGTTGGGTATTTGTCCCAGCAACAAGTGACACTCAGCAAATGGAAAAATCAAAGTCTTATTACAAAGGAAGCAGCTAAACATCACATATCACATTCAGAGCCCAGAGGAACTTCAGCCTGGCCCTTGCCTATTCTTCAGGCACATTTGTTCCCCTCAGCACCATTCACTACTCCTATAAAATTATGAGGAGTCCTTCATCCCATCCCTCTCCTTTTTGGAGTGGTTATTTAAGCTTTAACTATGTGTTTCTTCTTTGATTTTTCATATCATGTATGTTTCCTGTGCACGTGTTCATGTTAAAATTATCTGCCTTTTCTCCTATTACTCTATTGTCTGTTTACTTCAGCAGATCTAAATACTAGACCTTCAGTGGGAAAATGTGAACGTCCTATAATTCTATGTAACCAATAAATGTCACAAACACCCTTGATTATATAAAACTTTCTCTAGACTTTGCCAAGTGTCCTCTTGGGGGCAAAATTGTCCCTGGTTGAGAATCGCTGGTCTGGAAACCGATGCGAAGCAGTTTGGTTACCAAGAATCTAAAGCCTCCATGACCACGCAGCGTTTTCTGGAAGGCTGCTCTGCTGGTGGAGCAAGCTCGGCTCCTCGTGGAGGCCGTGCCCCTCGTGGGATTGGAGAGACCAGAGCCAGAGGCAGGGGAGGGCCTGCTGTGCCAGAAGCTGCTGTGTAGGCTCCAGATCGCAGTAGGACGATGCCCATAAATGAAGTGCAAAACAAAAGACTAAAACGGGACACACAGGTAACAAGTGGGTCGAATTGCTTATTTCCAAGGCCCTTGTCTTTCATATCCAGACCATTGTAGAAAAGTCATTCCACCCTCACCACCACCCCACACCATCCTGAAGACTGTGCTTGGGTTCCAACACAGGCTCCAGGGTCAGCAGTTTCCATGGGAGCTAAGATAAAGGGTTCCTATTTTTTCTGTTCCAAAGTGGAAAAGTAAACCAATACGCCTCGTCGTAGTTGCGCTTCCCGGAAGTCAGAGCCCTTTGTGAGAGAGCGCCAGCTCCATATCTCAGCATCAACTTTGTCATTTCTGAACACTGAACAGCTTAATCAGCCCATCCACTGGTTCCAGGAAATAAGAGGCAGACTTCTCACCAAGAAGAGCCTAACTAGATCTGATCACAAATGATAATATGTTTTATAAATCTACGAAAAACAAAGTGAGTGTCCATTAAGAAAAAGAACAAATCAAAGTTGAAGCTTTCTAGGGGCCGGTGAGATTGCACAGTAGAATAAGTCTGGAAAGCACAAGGGCCAGAGTTCAACCCCTGGTTCAACCAAAAAAATAGAAAAAGTGAAGCTTTCTTACATTCCAAATTGTCGGTGTTCTACAGGCAACTCTGTTCTCCTGATTTATTTAGTATCCCGGTGGAGCTGTGTCCAGTCACGCTTTTTTAGATGAGCTTCACGAAAGAAGATGAAGTCATAGATGCTCTGTGCCTGTCTTCAGGACAGCTATTAATTCACTTTTTCTGTAATTGGGTCATTGCATTTTCTGCAGGTTTGTAGGGACGGCTCAGCTTGGAGAACTCTCGGGTGGATGGAAGTGAAGGACAGAGAAGTTCTCCCATGTCAGGTGAGGCTTCCTGCAATCATGTTTTGAGGAAATCACATGAAGTTTAGATGTTGGACATGACAAATAAGTTATAGGTTTCAACAACTGTGAATCTTTTTGCCAGAACAAGAAATGCAGGGGCTGGGGAGATGGCTCATTAGAATAAGCGCTTCCCTGGCAAGCACAAGGGCTTGAGTTCAATCCCCGGTTCAGCAAAAAAAAAAAAAAGAAGAAAGAAAGAAAAGAAAAGAAAAAGAAATGCAACAATACTCTCTACCGACCAATGGCAGAGAATGCTGTGGACCACCCGAGGGTCGACAGCCCAGCTGCTGGCTAATTGAAGCAACCCATGCCCTGAGCTTGCAGTTCCACCTACGGCAGCCAGGTGCCGCGCAAGAGCACTTGGTACTCTTGGGGCCCATTTCACAGACAACTACAAGTGTTACATTTGGAACCTTCTGGGCTCCACAAACCTAAAGTGTGTTTACACGGTACTTCACAGGGAGAAAAGACTACTTTCATACAGAATTCACCTTTGCGTGAGCTAATCTGATCTGCAAAGCCCTAGAAAACAAGTAATTGTAATTGGGAGGAGGCAGTATTAAGGCTTGAATCCAGGACCTTGTGTGTGTGAGGCAAGCATTTTACCGTAGAGCTACACTCCCCAGCCCTTAAATCAAAATTGATAAATAAGAAAACAGGAAGTTGCAGGTCCGGCCCATGATCTCAGGGTAAGCATGCTGAGTCCAGGTTTTCTGAGTCCGCATAGATCTGGAATTCTTCCGAGCATATCAGCTTCTCCCAGCTGACTGGGATCATGACCTGTGGCTGCCAGGTGATTTCTCCCAACCCGGCTGCTTGATCACTGCAACTTTCCTCTCCCTCACCTTATTCCTGAAACTGCCTTCAAGCACTTAGTCCATTTAGCCCCATCTTCTCACAAAGCAAAAACCAATGTGTGGGACCACAGTGTTCCTCTCCCTGATGAGGATAGGAAGCCTGAATTCTTTTAGTGCCATCTGCTTCTTCTGGCATTGATGGATATGGGTTATACATCACCATATTTAACAATTCCCAAGGCGTGGCTGATTAAAAGGTGCTGCACACTAGGTGGTTTGCTGGGTGTGACCACAGACAAGGCCTGGGTGGTAGGGGCTGACGTCCAGCCTGCAGCCCCCTCACTGAGCCTAGCCCTTTAGTTCACCCACACAGGGCCTCCTCATAACCCTGCACACCAACCCACACTACTAAAAAGTAGCAGGAGAACACCTTAGGTTGATTCATCAGAGGTACCTAGGGCCAAAAGCATGCTGATAACCAACACAGAATATCACACTCTGGGGTGGGTGACAGCAGTCTCTCCGTGTTACAGGTAAAGTTACAGGTAAAGTGTAAGAAAGCGTAGAGAAGCTAAATGGTTTGGCTGGGCCCACAGCTTACAAATAAAAGAGCCACTCTGCAGAATCCCAAGACAGTGAGAGCCAGATGCCACGCTTCCTTCCATGACTGGCTACACGAGTCCTCCTCTTCCCTGTGGAATGTCCAAATTTTTTTTTTTTTTTTTTTTTTTTTTTTTTTTTTTTTTTTTTTTTTTTTTTTTTTTTTTTTTTTTTTTTTTTTTTTTTTTTTTTTTTTTTTTTTTTTTTTTTTTGTCTTTTTGAGACAGTCTCACTATGCAGTTCAGGCTGGCCTTAAGCTCACTTTGTAGCTCAGGTTGGTCTCGAACTCACAAAAATCCTCCTGCTTCAGCCTCCCGAATGCTGGGATTACAGGCCTGTGCTACCACGCTGGGCTTGTCCGAGCTATTCCTACCCATGTACGGTGCAATTCTTAGTGAGTCTCAGAAATTTAATTCAATAAAGTAACCTCAAGGTCATCATCAGAAAGAAATATATAGATTATGTGCTTGCAGACCTGAGCTCAGCAGCAGATTCTCATAGGTGCTAAGAGAATTCACGATGTATCATTCCTACTTCCCATAAGGAGGGGGAGTTCTTTAGTTAGTGCAGTTCAATAAGGGGCTTCCCCTTAAACAAATTTAATTGAAAAACTTTGCAAGGGTATAGAGAGGTGGAATGAAGTCTTGCTTCTTGATCTGGGAAGAGTTGGTTAGGTTGGAGCGCCAACCCTCCTTCAGGCTCACTGACCCTCCCCCACCCCCATAGTTGGTGTTCTTCCTCCTCAGCTGCTGTCACAGTAGCAGCTTGGGTTGTATGGCTGTCACTGTACATTCTGCTTATGGAGCTGTTTGTGATTCTCTCTCCAAAGCACAGTGACAGCTCATTTAGAATCAATAAAACATTTATTAAGAGAGAGGGAACAAAGGCGCACAGTCTCCTGACTGAAATTCTCTGCTTCTGAGGCAAGGTGAGGAGCAGAGGTGGAGCCAAGTCACAAGGGACGGCGTCCTGTGACTCAGGAGGACCCTCTCTATAGAAACCACCCTGCCCACGAGGTCAAAGGGCAACTCTGTCGCCTCCTCGCTATGCGCTCCAAGCTAGAAATGACGTCTGCAGAGTTTAGTTCCTGCTAAGAGGTGGTCGTGAGGTTTCAGCCTTCAACCTGGTCCTTTTATTCACCCAGGCAAGACCTCTTCTTAATCCTGAACACCAACCCACGCTCCTAAAAGGTAGCAGAGTTAAAAGTTGAAAAAAAAAAAAAAAAGAAAGAAAATGAATGAATGAGTAGTAAGTTGCTCAAGGGACCTAATAATCCCACAAGTACATTTGAACTTTATGAAAAAAAGGTTAAAACATGCCAGCACTAAATTTCTTTCTGTGTCCTACTTTCTTGCAACTAAATGCACTAAATGAACTAAATGATCTTCTTGGCAAAGGCATTTGGAAAAAAAAAAAAAGAGACAGAGCTTAAATGTCCAGATGGCTCTGATATGGATGACCATCCCCAGCGCTGACAAAGCTAGAAGATTGATGAAGAGATTTCTTCCACCCACACTGAGCCAGGAGTGTCTCAGCCAACATTTTTCCATTTGAACTGTTTACAGCCAAAAGGAAGAAGTGGAGGAGAGTCGTCCCTAGCGCTGCAGACAGCTCCAGCCGCCTGAGGGGCCAGGCACCATGGGCTACACGTAGGCACTGCCTGGAGAAAGGGTCACTCCCTCTCCTCTGCCTGTCCTATTCTATATTTTCTCCACGAAGTAACTTCCTCTTATTTCTCCTTTCAATCCATCTTTCCTTGTTCCTTCATTTTCTTCTTCCCATCATCCTCTTTGCCTTGCTCAGGGAGTGTTATTTAACGTCAGCAGTAGGCAGGGCTAAAGAACTTGCTGCCTTTTAACTGAAGTGAAGCGACCGGGTCACCTGGCTCCCTGAAGACTCACAGTGTAGGTCCTCGTTCATGATCTTACATGACTAATCCATTGAAACTCCACTGCGTGAGTGCTGGAAATTGCCGCTAGTGTCCCTCCGTTCAAATGTGTATCCTAAGGCCAGGGGCGGTGGCATAGCCTATAATTCTGGTCCTAGGGAGGTTGAGGCAGGAGCATCAATGCTTCTTCAAGGTCAGCCTGAGCCACAAAGTCCGTGCAAGGTCAGCCTGCAACTGCATAGTGAGACCCTGTCTAAAACAAATCTATCCTAAGCCGTCCGGTCCCGTGGCGCCCATCCTGGGATGACTCAGGTCTCTCTCTTCCAAGCCCGCTGTCATAGAGTTTACCTTACTGGGGTGGGAGCTGCGCGCATCAGGACAGCTGTTTGCCGCAGTTGCACTAAGGCTGCAGCCCCACAGAGGCAGTGATATGCATCCGTCCCACGTCCCACGGCTGATGAGAAGTGGAGCTGAGAAGGCGCGGGTGTGGGGCTCCAGCTCTCTTCCCTCATAGCTGCTTTCAGAGAAGGAACAGGCTGTGCACTCCGCGGTTCCACATTCACTCACTCAGAGCTGCGTGAGCAGAACCAGTGCCGGGGTGGCCCTGGTGGCCCAGCATGGGGACCGACGAATAGCCGGCCTGGCAAGATCCAGGCAGCAGGCACGGGTCATTTTCTCAATGACTTACTCTGGTTTCTCTTCAGATCATATAAATCTCAGTGACATGTGTATTTGTCATCTATGAGACTGCAAAATATTTGAATACATACATGCAAGTACATGTACTTTGAACATACATACATATGCAAATATTTTAATATATGTATTTATGCATATAAATCTCACAATTTTTTTTCTGGTCTATAAATTATTTTGTTGTTCTTTAAAAAAACTGTTTTAGGTCTAGGAGATAGCCCAGTGGTAACAAGAGCCTGTATGACAAGGACAAGTCCCTGAATTCAATCCTTGGTACAAAACAAAACAAAAAAATAGATTATATATACGGCCTTTGTGCTTTTACATGTCATCTTTTTTGAGACCATTTAATTTTTACAATATGCAATGCTTTTTTATTTAATTTTTTTTTATTTTTTTATTTTTTGGTGCCTGGGATTGAACTCAGAACCTTGTACCTATGCTTCAGATACAAAATATACCTGCCAAATCTGTCCAGAGGGCCGGGGAGATGGCTCAGCGGAATAAGCGCTTCCTTGGCAAGTGCAAGGTCCTGAGTTCAGTCCCCAGTTCTGCCAAAAAAAAAAAAAAATCTGTCCAGAGCCAGGGCTTCAGGAAGGTGATTGGCTCAAGGGAGTCCTGCACACCTCAGGGGACTCGTCTATGGATGGGTTCCTGCCTGAATGGACTGCACTGTCAAGTGGGGTGCACTGGGAAGATGTGGGTCACTTCAGGGGTGCTTGGGAAGTGCACCTCTCTCAGGGTCCTCTTGTCTCCCATCTTCCTCGAAGCTGCCAAGGGCCGAACAGCTTCCTCTGCTGCGATGTTTGTCCTGGCTGCTCCTACCTTAGAGTTGTAGACTGCACAACCTGAAACCGCAATAAACTTGAGCCAAAATAAAACTTTTTTTCCTTTAAGTTGTGAGTGCTAGGCATTTTATCAAACATTATAATACATAATTATAAAATGAGAATTATTAGGATGGTTTACAGGGTCAGAGGCTGGAAAGTCAGTGAAGTTGGCAGGTGTTAAGGACCTGGAAACCTCAGAATAAGAGAAAGAGGAGATGCAGCAGCCTCAGCCTGGGACCCAAGGCCTGGAGGCTTCCTGGAGAGTCACCACTCTGGGCCCACAGGCAGCAGCTGGAGAAGCGAGTCTGATGCCATGAACCACAGCAAAAGGCTACCTGTTCAAGTAGAACGGAGCTTGCACTTGTAGGCAGGCTTCCTCCTGACTTTATCCTATCTGAACCCACAGCTTATTGAAAAACCCCACCCACATTCAGAACAGGTATTGTTATAACTCAAAAATCAAATGACAAGGAGGCAAGTCCAAAAAGAAAAGAAGCACTTTATTTAAGCTGGTACCCAGTGGCGAACTCTCGTGTCCAGCACAGAGAGGTGCACCAAGCATTTACAGAGATCACTATTTAAGCTTAAAAACCGCAAAAGCAGGGGAGGGGTGGGGAGATTCCTATAAAGTGGCAGGGTCATTAGTTCAGCACTGGGTGGGGTGTGGGGTCACAAGTACACAGAGTTTGTCAAGATACTCAAAAATAGGGAAGGGGTGCAGATGCCCGTCTAGATAAGGCTCGGGTCACAGGGGTGAGGGAGTTGGGAGGGGTAGGCCCATACAGAACAGGAACACGGCGAGGTTAGAAGAGCAACAAAATGGAGTCAATTGCCGGGCGTGGTGGCGCATGCCTGTAATCCCAGCACTAGGGAGGC
>PVKA01000534.1:158508-195549 GCA_004027165.1 Ctenomys sociabilis | reverse complement strand
GTCTCCTGTTAAGATTGTGTTCTTAGACATTAAGTTTTTCATGTCCCTTAAGATTTGTCTTACATAGTTGGGTGCTCCTGTGTTTGGTGCATAGATATTTATGAGTGTTACTTCTTGCTCTTGAATTTTTCCCCTGACCAATATATAGTGGCCTTCTTTGTGTCGTTTGATCATTCTTGGTTTGAAGTTGAGACTGTCTAAGAACAGAATTGCTACTCCTGCCTTTTTCTGAGGTGCTGGGACGTGTAGTATTGTTTTCCATCCTTTGACTTTGAGCCTATGAATGTCCTTTTGAGTGAAGTGTGTTTCTTGTATACAGCATATTGTTGGATTTTGTTTCCTAATCCACTGTGCCAGTCTATTTCTCTTCATTGGGGAATTGAGTCCATTTATATTGATGGTTATAATTGAAATGTGCAGACTTATGTTTGTCATGATATTTACCTGGTGTTGTTTACTCCTTTGTATCCTGTGTTTAATTGTCTGTCCTGTTTAGTGGGTTCCTTCCATTCTCATTCATGGAGTTCTGGTCATTGTGGTCTCTCTCTAGAACATCTTTAAGCAGCCTGTGAAGGGATGGCTTTGTCATCATGAAATTCTTTAGTTGGTCTTTGTTGTGGAAATATTTCACTTCTACTTCAAACTTGAAAGAGAGTTTTGCAGGGTATAATAGTCTGGGCTGGAATTTGTTTTCATGTAGGTCTTGAAGAACTCTGTTCCATGTTCTCCTTGCTTTCATGGTTTGTGTAGAGAAGTCAGCTGTAATTCTGATGGGTTTTCCTTTGAATGTGAGCTCCTTCTTCTCTCTAGCAGTTTTCAGTATACTGTTTTTGTGTTGGATTTCTGGGATCTTAACTATTATAT
Source organism: Ctenomys sociabilis (assembly GCA_004027165.1). Classification (NCBI taxonomy): domain Eukaryota; kingdom Metazoa; phylum Chordata; class Mammalia; order Rodentia; family Ctenomyidae; genus Ctenomys; species Ctenomys sociabilis. Next base: position 194,685 of record PVKA01000534.1, on the reverse strand, counting down.
GTCTCAGTGTGTTTCTACTTGGGTTGAGGTTATTTGGTGTTCTGTATGCTTCAGTGACCTGAATGTTGGATTGTTTCTTCATATTTGTGAGATTTACTGCAATTATTTCTCCCTAAATTCTTTTTATGTCATTTGTATTGACTCCTTCATTCTCAGGGATACCAATTATTCTCACATTGTTCATCCTGGCGTCATCCTGCAGGTGATGGATTATTTTTTCCTGCATTCTCGTTGTTTTTAAGAGATCCTTTCTCACCTTTTCACTAGCTGCTCTGGCATCTTCAAGATCTGAAACTCTGTCTTCACTTTCACTCAGACGGTTTTGTAGACTTGTGAATGATATTTTTAGTTCTTCTATATCTCTTTGACTGTGTTTCATGTGTTCTATTTCTTTTCTGTATTGCTCATTCAAGGAATCCATCATATTTCTGATCTCCTCAAGTTTTTTATCCATGTCTTCTTTAGAGGTAGTTATTAATTCTTTTTCTGCTGTGTTTCTTCCAAGTTGGGTTTCCTCTGTATATTTCTGGACTTGTTTCTATATTTCAGATGCTATAACTTCAAAGAATTGTTTTTTTTCAAAGAATTCTTTTTTGATTTCAGAACTTATTTCTGCTTTGAGTTCCTCATGATCTTTCTGCTGTTGTTTCTTTGCCTCAGAAGCTGTTAATTCATATATATCAGCTGGAATAGTGCTCTCTGCACTTGTTCTGGGTGAGCATAGTTTTTCCACCCATTGTTTCTGGAATTCATTCTTTATTTCAGATACTGTGTATTCAGATATTTCTTTTTTAATTTGGTGAACTACTTCTCGTTTTATTTCCTCTGTAGCGTTCTGCTGTTGTTCCTTTGCTGCTGTATCTGTTAATTCATTCATTGCAGCTGAGCTAGTGTCCTCTGCCCTTCCTGGTGGACTCAAGGTCTGGGATTGCATTTTTCCCCTTCTCTTTGTCATTTTGTATAGTAATGACCTTTGACCTTTGGTGTAGAACTTTGGTGCAGCTATAACCTTAGGTTGTTATGAGATTCGGGTGCTAGTCTATTAAGTTTGAGATTATCCAGGTATGCCTATCCTGGATCTAGCTGTTGTGTTCAGTTCCTTTTTTGCTACTGCTCCTTTGGTTCCCTTCTGTTGGTTCCCTGTTCAGGCGAGCGTGAACTGAACTGGGATGCAGAGCAAGTAGTGAAAATTCCCCGTCTTAGCTGGCTTTGGGGCGAGGATCCGGGAAATTGCCGGGGTCAGCCCTCCTGTGTCAGCCCTCCTGTGTCAGGCAGGTCACTCTCTAGGTGGGTGGGCCTGGGCTTGAGTGGGTCTTCACACTCTCACTGATTTGGGAAGCCTTGTGAGTCATGCAAATTCCCACTCATTGGGAGAGCTTGGGGCAGGATCCAGGAGGTCGCTGGAGTCCACTGCGCTGTCTCAGGCTGGTCTCTGGCGCTGGGCGGGTGTGGGCAGGATTGAGGAGGATGGTGGAGTCCGCAGCGCTGTCTCAGGGCAGTCTCTGGGGCTGGGCGGGCATGCGCGTGATTGAAGAGGATGGCGGAATCCAGTCCCTATTCTTTCTTGGTTCCTTCTGGAATCACCAGAGATAAAAGGAATGATATAGATTTGAGCCCCTGGCCACTCTGATCCAAAGCCTTGATCCTTCATTTCCTGTTCTTTTATTATTTCATATTGTGGCCTGCATTGCTTACCAAGAATTCTGCATTATGATCTAATTTCATTCACTGGACCAACACCGGTTGAGTGGCTCCTTTGGGCTTGTCTCTGTTCTTTTGTGCTTGTGATACATAAAAGCTATTTCATCAGCTTTCCTACTGCTGAGAACAGTACCTGGTAACCAGAAGCTAAAGGAAAAGAGGTTTGATTTAGCGCATGGTTTCAGGAGATTCAGTCCTGAGTCCACTGGCTCCAAGGCAGAAAGGCCATTACAGAAGGGTGTGTTGGAGTAAGGTTGTGTAGCTAATTGCAGTCTTAAAACAGAGCTGGGGAACAGTGCGAGAGAGGAAGGGGCCAGACAGACTCTAAGACCGTACTTCTATGACCCACGCATTCCAGTTCCTGCTTTACTAACCTGCTAATGGGTTTTAGTCCAAGGAGGTTGACATTCTTGGGCTCACACAAGCGCTGGCACTTCATGTGATGGATATCATCCAGTCCATTTGTGATGGATATCATCCAGTCCATTTTGGCCTGAGTGCAGATGTGGAGGAAAGTTGACTGCACTCTTTCACTGACTGCTTGAGCCTCCATACCTGTCCTCTCTCTTGGCTGTCTTGATGGTCAGCCCTGCAGGCTTGCACCACTGTCTGCACCCCTGCCTCTCCTCTCAGGCCTCAGACTGACAAGAGTGATGCCTTCAAAGAGATCGCTCCTATGGAAAAAGGAGGCAAAGCCACACGATTTAAGAATATGGCTCACTTATGTCAGGAAAACAGACCAGACCTGGTATGAGGATGAGCTCTGTGCATGGAAGTGAAAGATTCACCCACTCCAGGCTACTCGTTGTCTGGAATCCATAAGGTATGCATTTAAGCTCAGCAGGGAGAATAGTACGGGGCAACCCATCCAGAGGCTGATACTAAGCGTTTATGCTGTCTAGCTGAAGGTATCTGTACTTTGTGCCACTGTTTCCTTTTCCAGACGAACTATTAAAGCACCACTCCGAACTTCTGCAGAGTTTAGAAACAGGCACTGTGGAATACCTGGTTATCAGCCCATTCTTGTAGTGCCTTTATTTCTCATGTAATATTTTCAAGCACTTAAGACCCATCTTTTCTGTTTCTGCACCATGCGTGCACTGACTGTCAGTCTGTATACAGTCCGTGAGCAGGAGGTGGTGGTCCTGGGATGCCCGTGGCTGCTGCTGTGTGACTGCCGGTGCACCGCTTGGCCTCCTCCAACTTTTGTCATTGTCACCTGCTTCATCTGCAGAATCAACTTCCCATCCCTGACCTAAAGCAGCTGTCCTTGCTTCAGAAGTGTGTGTGCCTTGGGACCTGATGAGGTTGATGGTGGGCCTGCGTTCTTAAGAAAATTGCTCTCCTCAGTAGTCCAAGTTCATTCCTTCACACCTTTGCTTTTACAGACATGATGTGGATCTGCTGTATTTTATCTGTCTCTGTTGTTCTGCTGCATTTAGGATTAAATTGCCATATGCAATAGCAAGCACTTGTTTTAAATTGATTTATAGATAAGCAACGAAAAACTGTAGTATAAATGTGTGCAGTGTGATATTTAAGTAACATTTATACACACACACACACACATATATATATGTATATGTGTATATATTTGATTTGACTGTGTATCTGCATTAGAGTTCTCCAAAGGAACAGACCAATAGGACATGTACATATATATGGAGAGGTTTATTTTAAATAATTGCTTTTCATGATTTTGGAAGTCGGCACCCTCATGTTCTTTCTGCACAGTGCTGGACAGGGAGCCAGAGTCAACCACTAAGGCAGTGAATAAAAAATTGACTGCTGTAAGGTTGGTTTCCCTACTTCATAGGCCAGTGAAGCAGGTCATGAACAAAAGCTACTGAGGTGCTGGCCAGCACATCAGCCTATGTTGTTAGAGACAAGGGGTAGAGAAAAGCCAAAGAAAGCCAGCAGACTGAGATCTGGAAAATGCGAGAAATTTCAGTCAAAAGAATCCAAGGTTGTTCCCTCTCAAGTGCTTTCGATAGTGTTATTCAGACCAGAAATCACTGTCTGATCATTTCAAGTTTTATTTCTCAGAACAGAGAGAATTGAACCAGTGTGTGGGAAAGGAGTCATCCTTTGTTGTGTACCAAGGTCTTCTCAGACGGGAATCCGTTGTTGTGTCCAACAACTCTCTGGGAAATGCCCACTGCCCACTGCAGATCACGACCCAGATCTCAGTACCCTTGTGTTAATTCATCTCTCTTGTTATTCTCTAGCATTCTGAACTTTTGCTTTCTGCAGCCCTGGCTGCAGAATTACAAGTGATTTGCATTAGTTTCAAAATGTTTTTGTATTGTATTAGATAAAATTACTATACCAGTGGCTTCAAACTGTGGATAACAAGTATTAAGAGCACAAATGCTCTTAATAGAGTGATGTGTATTATTTTTGCTTAGCTGAAGTCATAGCTCTGTGGAAGCAGGTGGCCCCTGCTAGGGCCTCTCCAGCCCTGGCTCTGGTCCTTCCCACAGGGAGATGCACACTAAATTCCTGTTCATCAGAGAGTTAATGAAGAGCATAATACAGTTCAGGCTTTTTCTAAAAAAAAAAAAATGCATCCATTGTGTTCTCTTATCTCCCATGTAAAGTGAAAAGAAAAAAAAAATCAAACTGTTAATGTTTTGTGGCCAGTGTGCACTCACATGTGCACGTCCTGTGGGCCTGCTCATGGGCCCATTAGCAAAGTTCTGGTCTGTCCGAAGCTGTTGCCATATCTAAAAATTTACACGTCCCTGAGTATTAAAAGCCTTAAAAACAAGAAATGAATTCTAGCCTGTTTAGCAAATTCTCTGGCTTTATTAAATTACACCTATTTAATCAGAGCATGATATTTTAGAAATGGTTAACTTAATTTGTTTGCTGAGAAGTACACAGCAGATATTGGCACTCAGAGATTTCAGAATATTGCCTCCAGTATTGTGCAGGCCAGAGCAACGATGAGAGCTGTGTGTTCTGCTTGTTCGAACTGATGCTCTGCCATATCGTATGAAGCTTAGAAAGTCTTTGCATTCAGAATGTCAAATGATGTTAAGTGGATTCACATTGTTATAATAGAAGCTAGGTATTGTGCTATACTTTTATGCAAATTTGCACATACTGCAGTCAAGAAAACAGCCAGATGCTTCTCTTTTAATTTGTAAAGTACAGATATATGTGACCTTTGGGCCATTGGGGTGCATACCCATAGAGCGAGTCACGCCGCCTCTCATGGGCCTTCACACTCCATGGTTAATCAAGAGCATATTTTCATCCAATAACATTAGACATGTCCCATGCCTGTCTGTTCACTGTCAAACAAGAGAGAGCACATCATAAAGTGCACCAGCTCCTATTGCTGTCTCTTGGTGCCAAGTGTTGCAGACGACAGGAAACATGACAAGCTTTGTGAACAGCAATGTTGTTGCTGGCGTCCTGTTATTAATAGCCCTTCGGCTATGCAGCACCCCTAAGGATACTCTGTGGTGGGGCAATTATTCCTGCACCATTGATCAACAAATTATTTATAAGCTTTTTCATTTTCAGACTTTATTTTGCCTTTGGCCAAATTCTTTAAACCCACTGAGAAGGGGAGAGAAAAAGAAAGGCGGCAAAGCAAGACTGACTCTCGGCTCTTCACACAGAAGCTGTTTCCTAACTTTTATGAACCACACTGTGTACTGAAGGAGTGGAAAGCAAGAGTGTGCCAGAGATGTGAACTTGCAAGAGAAATGCTTTTTTCCAAACACTAGGAGTATGGGAATGAGGAAGGACATGATTTTGTATCTTAAATCCACACCACAGGTTTAAGTCTGCCTAAGTATGGGATAAGGTTACCTCACTATGATTTGCTAATAGGCATTTGTGTATGTACCTACTCTAGGAACAATTTATTATTTTTTATTTATTTATTTTTATTTATTTATTTTTATTTAATTGAACTACAAATGTCAATCAGACAATTTCAAGATACCTTAACAAGACAGATTCGATAAATTAATACATTGCAAACTGTTTTCATAATGTTTTGGTATCGTACAAGGTGCATACATGATATTATATTTACACATATTATTTTAGCAATTGTCTCTTATCAGTAAATTAAGAGTGTAGCTGTTTACTTATCTTATTTTTATACCTGAATTATATCAAAAATTCAATAATTATTTTCCTAGTGGATGACCATAGTACTAGAAGCCGACATAATATCCTGTCTAACCACCATTAGTGCAGATCTTGCCTCTCATAGCATTATGTAGAAGCACAGCGTTATCTATCCCAACTGTACTGTCTATACACACACATCATGATTTTTTCTTTCTACACCCCTTCCTTTGTCTACACCTGTCAAAGATGGGCACTCCATTGTCATTCAACTAACTTAGGTGCTTGAACTCGACAACACAATCCAACACAGTCCAGCATTCTACAACAATAGTGAGTTATTCAAAGAAGTTGTCTACCATAGCCATTTAAAGCTCAGCTTAATATTATGGCCCCACGATGTATACTTCATTTTTATACTTTTCTGCTGGATGGTTAAGACCTAGATAGATCAAGACTTATATACCAGCACATGAACTTTATATTTCTTATGTGGTCAGTGAAGTCCTCTCAGGGTTTATCTTGTAGTCCTGTACATTATTCTGTAGATCCTTTGTCTGTGTCATCCATGTGGATGACTCACGGTCAATGCTTGACCAGTTTGCTCTCATGAGAGCTTGAGAGAAAGTTTTCTCTTCATGTGACTCTCCCCAGGCACACTATAGAATTTCAATCTCTTTCCTCTGTGGCTCCATAATCTCCTTGTTCAGAAAATTTGTAGCTCTCCTGAGTTTCATGATGTTGCACTACAGGTTTTCCTATGTCTAGGAACAATTTAAATGTAGGAATCCTTCAACAGATTACATATAAACCCAAAGTCCTGTAAGTCTGTGTTTACACAGAGTATATGATTATTATAAAATATTCAAAAGGCATTTTTGATTGAAGCTATCACCGCAGCACTCGGGAGCTTATTGTTGAGATGACTGATGAGATGCAAACTATAGACAGTATCAGACTCACAGGCTGATGTGGACTTAATATCCACAATGACTTTTGTGTTTAAAAAAAAGTCAGTAGCGATCAGGGTAGGGTGAGCAGTGCTCTGACTCCTGTCACCCAGATGCATGTTCCTCTCCTCGGATCAATTGCACTGTTTATTACACTCACATGATTTATATGCTGCTGTTATATATTATCCACAGCATCATTAAGCAGAGTTCATGAGGTGACCTGTGGCAGAGCTCACCAAGGTCTCTGTCTAGAGTTCAGCCTTTAATTGCCCAGCACTTCTTAGTTCTTGCAAAAATCCCACAAGAGTACGAAGAAGGGAAAAATAATAAACAGCAAGATTTTTGCATGAATTTTACTTCAAAACCCATTTCATATGTGCCTTGCCCTGGCTCATTTTCCCTTAGAAAGATTTCACAAAAATAAATCTTTCCCTGCATCATTTTTAAAAAGTGTAGGTAACTGAAAGCAGATCACGCATCTCTGCTTATCCACTGCTTCAAGAGAAAGACGTACCATGTTTTACTTTGTATATTTTACTCTGCTTAATAAAATGAGCACCACATTCTTACATCATGATGACACGTCATGTCATTTTAAATGTATTTTAGATGTTTCTAGAACTCATTTGATCAAAGACATAGCAAGCCTTTAACTTCCTACGATGCTTTTTTTTCCAAATAATAGGAACATGGGAATGAGGAAGGACATGGTTTTGTATCGTAAATCCACACTACTAGTTTAAGTCTGCCCAAGTATGGGATGAAGTTACATCACTTTATGATTTGCTAATAGGTGTTTGTCTATGTACATACTCTAGGAACAATTTAAATGTAGGAATCCTTCAACAGGTTACATATAGACACATAGAGTATATGATGATGTATACATTAACATTATTAACTTCACCTGAGCTTTTTACTTTAGCTAACATGAAAATCTTTCACAGCAAAAGACCATCTGCATAAAAATTCTAGATAGCTTCATGTTCAAACACTCTGCGTGATCACCATTTTTTATTTTATGTAAATGGCTTTATATTTCTTTCTTAAGCTTTCTTCTGAAGCTTAAAATAAGGTTAAAATATTACCTATAAGTTTTCTAGGTCATGAAACACAAAATTTGACAAGTTAGATATTTTTAAGAATGTGATAGTTGAACTAGTAACAGAGACAGAAATTTGAAATCTAAGCTTTTCCCTCTGCCTGTCTTTAGAGAACCAAAAGATATGCTTATTTCTAAGTGTAATATGCATGTCTTAAAAAAACTCCTTTATATTCCATTCCTTTTCAGTGATTATGAGATTTTTACATGAACTCATTTTGTCAGTTTTTATTAAATATCTCAACATTCTTTTTTAAGATAAAGACAAAGAAAGGTAAAAATAAAGTAACATACTTATTTTTTATTTTTAAAGATTGCAAAATAGTGATAGAAAAAAACGAGCATTAGAAACAATTCAAGATTTCACTAAACAAGATAATAGGAACTGAAGAGTGATTGCTGTTATTACAGATGCTATCTTCAAATCAGTTGTTAGATAGCCAGATATAAGAAATGCAAGGTTGATTTAATGTATGCAAAACCATTATTGTAATGCGCCAGATCAACAGAGCCAAAAACAAAAATCACATGATCGTCTCAGTAGATGCAGAAAAAGTTTTTGACAAACTCCAGCACTTATTTGTGTTAAAAACACTACAGAAAATTGTGATAGACGGTCTCCACTGCAACCTGATAAAAGCCATCTGCGTCACCCCAACAGCCAACGTCACACAATGGACAAAACTTGAAAGCCTACACTTTAAAATCAGGAACAAGACAAGGATGCCCACTGTCACCACTCCTGTTCAGTACAGCTCTGGAAACACTAGCCAGAGCAATTAGACAATAGAAAGAAATAAAAGGAATAAGGATTGGAAAGGAAGAAGTGAAGTTATCTTTATTTGCAGGTGACATGATACTGTACATTGAAAACTCCCAAAACTCCACTAAGAGACTTGTACATTTATCAAGCAAATTCAAGGGCTGGCCAAATAGCTCCGTGGATTAAGCGCCTGCTTAGGCTGATGCAGGGGTTGGAAGTTTGATTCCTGGCCTGATGTGCCAGCCCTGCCCCTGGGGCACACTGAAATAGCAGTTGAGATTGGGCATGGTGGCACACGCCTATAATCCCAGCTCTTAGAAGGCAGAACATGGGTGGGTCTCTACAACTTTGATCTATGTTATGAGACCCTGGAGACTCTTACTAAACCACCAAAGAAAAAACCAAATTCAGTAGCATGGCAGGATACAAAGTCAACACTCAATATTGATATTTATCAATAACGTTTCTATACACAAAAACTAAATACACTGAGAGAGAAATTTTGTAAATCATACCTTTCACAGTAACACCAAAACAAATTAAATACTTAGGAATCAATCTCACAAGTAAAATATATATACAGTGAAAATTATAGCACTCTGAAAAAAAAGGATTGGTGATCTCAGAAAATGGAAAGATATTCCTTGCTTCTGGATAGCAAGAACCAACATTGTGAAAATGGCCATACTCCCAAAATTCTTATGCAGATGCAGTGTAATCCCAATTAAAATGATTATTTTTATGTACATTTTATTTACTAACCCTGTAGGTCATTACTAAGCACTTACAATTATCCCTGATTTTTTATTAGCATTCTGTATAAACTAAATATCTTTTATTCTTAAAGATAAATACATCCCATTGGGAATATAAAAGATTTGTTGTTTTCAAGACAAAAATCAACCAATGAATAATTTTCTTCATGTATAGAAATCTCTACAATAGCTAAGATTTTTTTTTTTTCATTTGTGTATATGGCACAGGATCTCACTGTGCAGCTCTGACCTGTGTGGTCCTCCTTTTTCCATCTTCCCCAGCACTGGGATCACGGTATATGCCAACACAGCCGGTCTCCGTCCCTAGCTCAGCTAGCCTCAGGATGGAGCTGGCATGGTAGGTGGGATGCCTGGACTCTGCACTTGCCAGAGCAGGTGCTTTGTCTGCTGAGCTATCTCACCAGCCCTCTGCTAAGATTTTTATACATATTATTGAAAAAATTCACAAGTGTACAGTTACCTTTTAAAGCCAACAGGAAAAAATGAATAATATTGTAGGAAGCATTTGAATGCCATTTTGTTAATTATAAAATTATTATGTTCAGTTAATTGCCATATTTGTAACTCTGGGCAACTTTAATTTCTCAGGGCCCCAATTTCTCCTCATCTACAAAATGAGAAATATATTACCATAATTTTTTGTGACTTTTAATAAGCTTTTAATTTTCTGGAATGTTGGTTATATGCAGTAAATATTTTGTGGCTACTGGAAATTTTTAATTGATTTTCATTTTATGAAACCTAAAAGTTCCAATTCAAACATCATTTCTTGACATCTTTTGTTAAAATTGACTGTAGAAATTTGCCATAATGCTTATAAATCTGATAAATTCAAATAATCACTTTAGAACTTTTATTTATAACACTGTTGCATTTATAATACTTTCTTTATGACTATAATACATTGCATTTCATTTACTGAAGTACTTTAAGCTCTTACATCACAAAATCTCAAGGACTGGAACCACTCTGGCTTATGTAACCAATTATACAAGCACAAATGTAATGAATTTAAATTCTCTTAGGCACCAAAATGCTAGCATTAACAATAAAATTCTCCTACATATTTCAATGAAAAGTCACAATTGAGTAGACCTCTTGTCATTTCATTTGGAATTCTTGCCTCCTGGTCTGATGCATTTGATGGCTAGATAAAAAGAGGCTGCTGACTTGTTTTGGGCTACTCTGAGTGCTCCAGTCATTTGGCCTCAGGAACGGAGTCAAGTGTTTTCACCACTCACGCCACTGCATTTTTTTCCTGAGTGCTAGAGAAATTAAATTTACATTAACTTAGCCTTTTTCCATCAGTGTGCTTAGAGACAAGATTATGCTGCCTTGTCATTTTAAGCACTTAATTAGCAATAAGCAACCTGCAAGCTTCCATCACCCATGGCTCTAAATGACATTTGTATTCATCCTTGAATGAGTTTGTTCACTAATTTTTCTTCAAGATGCAAGGCTAACTACCCAGATTATAGAAGAATTTGAAACTCAGGCAGAGGAGTTTAGATGTAATGATGTAGCAAATAGGAAATGATTAAGGTTTCTGAGTCAGGAAATGGGAAAACAGCATGGTGTCCTGAGCGCAGGATGGTAGAGACTACAGGGGTTCATGTGTGACCATCCTGAACGGGAAGCCTGTCAACACCCCTATGGCCTGAGTTTTCCCCCTGTGACTGATGGTGTCTCCACTACTTGCTTCATTGTCATTTCATTCAGGGATTCAACAAACCTAGTGGTTCCTAGATGCTGGTGGGGGGAAAAACACTCAATTGTAAATTGTGTTCATAATCTAATAACAAGTCCAGAAGACATACAAGAAATGAAACAAACTAATCGTGAATAATTACAGGAGGGTTCAGGTAGAAAAGAACAAATAATAGAGAATGGTGGTATATGTCCCTAAACTGAGTGCTCAGGGAGCTAGGTGTCTACAAAAGGTGGCAACGAATGAGGAATAAATGAGAAAAATATAATATGGTAGTTGGGGATCCTCCTACATCACCGGGCCCTTAGCATTCCAGTCATGCCATGGCATCTAAGGCTGTGTCCTCCTGAACATGACTTGGGTTTGTGTTCAGCACAGCCTGAAAGTACAGAGGAAGTGACAGCCCCAATGCCGCCTGCAGTCCCTGGCAGATGGGTGTAGGAGAGTAAGCAGCCTACCTTCTCGCCTCTCTGGTGGATTGCCTGCAAACATATCCCAGTGTTTTGCACAGTCCACTAGCAGGATAAAGCCTCAGGTAGATTACATGCTGCTTACGGGCTTCCTTTCCTTCCCTGTTTCATTTCTTTCCTGTTGGTGTTTTCTGGGAATGTCCCCCAAATAAACTATTTCTTCTGTAATCTTTGCCTCATGTAGGGTCTGCTTTCTGTGGAGAAAGATACTGTCTTGTTCATTTTCTCATGACTGGAATGTGATATCTACTTTAAAGGAGGGAAACCCAGCATTGCAGTCCATAGTTGGCTGGATCTGAGGAAGGATGACAGAGCAGATGGTGTGGAAAAGGAAGAGCTGCTCATCTCTTGGTGCTGGGCAAGAACGGCAGTGGTGGGAGGACCCAGGAAGGGCCAGAGCCTCCAGAGGTCACAGCTGCAGCATCTCTTTGAGCAGCCCCATCTCCTAAGGGCAAGCCAGCTATAAGCTTCATATGCAGTCACCTCCAGAAGTCCAGCCTATGATCACATGAGGCTTTGAGGCTTTCAAGATCTAAAGGGTAACAGATAGCATTCACCACCACCTAATATAGCATCTAGAATAAAACAGCACGTGTTAGCTCTTTTTCTACACCCTTGCATACCTCTATCCCCTAGTCAGAAGTGCATAGATAAATGTTTTAGAAATCAAACTCTCCACTATGTTATCACCTTGGAGGTTGGGAAATTAGAGTCCTAGAGACCAGGGAAGAAGCAGACTATTGTTTTTAGAGATGATAGATATTAAAGAGCCAGATAGACCAAGAGAGGATACTGGAGATAAATGGTGATAGTACTTGGCTGGGGCCTCCTTAGCATCCCTCACCGCACATTTTTAAATATTTTTGTTTAAAGAGTAAAAGCAAAATAAAATGACAGATAACAAAAACAAGGACAGAAACAGAGCAACATCCAGCTTTTTTTATTTTAAAGAGAATAAAAAAATTAATAGATAAGACATGAGAAACAATGCAAAATTTTACAAAAATGGCATGTAGGTGTTCAGCAGCAGTTGTTATATTGTATATTGATGTCTTCCATGTGGTTGCTCGGATTACAGATGTAGCCGTATAAAATTGGTCAAAGCACACATTTTAAACATCAAATGCTGCCTTCATAGATGTATAGAAATTAGCACTGTTGGGGCGGGGGAGATAGCTCAGTGGAATAAGCACTTCCCTGGCAAGGTTCCCTGGCAACCTGAGTTCAATCCCTAGTTCTGCAAAAAAAAGAAGAAGAAATTAGCACTACAATCGTCTTAGCTATGCAGTACATACATGATTTTCCCCATCTTTTTTCCTATCTTTACTCCATTCATTCATTCATTCCAATTGTTTATTCCTTATGTACAGTTTCTTTCTTTTTCTGTATCTATTATAATATTCAAATTTTATTTACTCTTCCAGGTACTTACTCTAGGGAGACAATACAGTGTCTACACGTGTGGATCCAATGTATTTCACTGATGAGTAGAGCCTCTTGTTGCATCCATTTATCTATAAAAGCCTCAAGTTGATCTTCTGTATAAAAATGCCTCATCTTTTCCTCAGTTGATGGGCATTTTAGGTTGCTTCTAGATTTAGCTATGACAAATTGTGCTGCTCTTACCATGGCTGTACATATGACACTGTAATAGGATGTTTTCAGTTCTTCTGGAAAACCACCCACAAGAGGAATAGCTAGATTGAATGAGACTTCTAATCCTAGTTTTTGAGGGATTTCCACAAGGATTTTCATAGAGATTGTACCAGTCTACTACTCCCACCAACAATGAAGGGTTCTTTTTTTCTCACAGCCTCTTCAAAATTTGTTATTAATTGATTTCTTTATGATAGCCATTCTTTCTGGGGTGAGATGGTATCTCAGTACTGTTTTAATTTGCATCTCTCGAGTGATCAGTGTGGTTCAACACTTTTTCATGGATTTATCTGCCATTTGTATTTCTTCCTCTAAGAAGTATGTATTTATTTCAGATGCCCCTTTTATGATTGAATCTTTGAATTTTTGGGGCTAGATAGTTTTTAGCTCTTCAAATATTCTAATAGATGCCCTTTGTCTGAGTAACTATGGGTTAAAAATTTTTCCCAATGTGTGAGTTTTCTTTTCTCCTTGTTGGTTGTTTCTTTTGATGTGCAGAAACTTTTAAGTAAGGTAAGATCCCAGTTGTTGATTCTCTGAAGTTTGTCCTGTGCTGCCTCTGCGTCTTACATGCTATAGTGGACTCCATGCTTCTGTGAGATGGTGTAAGCCAGCACTGGTTCTGTGGCTGTATTCCTACATAAGATAGATTAAATATACTACTAGGCCAGTAGAAGCAGGCAGAGAAGTTAGCCAAAGGTTCCCCCAGGCTTCCTCTTCTTATCTGTGATACCTAATAGCAGTAACAATACCAAGAAAAATCCAGAGGGGCTTCTGATTTACATCAGCTTGATCTGCATCACCTCCCTCAAAATTAAATAAAAATGTTCTTGTAATATAAACACATTCTCAAGACAAGTATTCTTGCCTTGAAATCATTTTTTACTCGGCTAATCTTCACTAGACAATCTGAATTCTCTGTTCATTCCTGAAAAATGTCAAAATTCATTGCTTTTCAGGCATAATGGTTTAATGACAATGGAGCGCCCGTCTTTGACAGGTCTAGACAAAAAAAAAAGAGAGATATAAAGGAAGAAACATGATGTATTTGTGTGGAAAGCACAGTTAGGATAAATATGCCATGCTTCTGCATAATTCTATGAGAAGCAAGATTTGCACTAATAGTGTTTGGACAGGATATTATGTCAGCTTCTAGTACTATAGACAACCACTAGGAAGATAACAAGGTAGAAAGTATTAATTATTAAAACTGTGATATAATTCAGATTTTTTAAAAATAAGATAAGTGTACAGCTACATTTTCTTAATTCCGATTAGAGACATCTGCTATAATGATGACTATAAGTATAATTTCAGGTATGCACCTTGTACGATGCCAAACCATTATGAAAATAGTTTGCAATGTATTAATTTATCGAATCTGTTCTGTTAATTTGATTTGAAACTGTCACATTGCTATTTATTCTTGAAAAATAAAAAAATAAAAATTAATTGCCCAGCAGGTATACCAGGTCTGAGCTCTCTGATAGGTTTCTGGGCCATCTGCATTCACAATCATTTGGTTGAGACATAGTCAGCTCCATTTAATTCCTCAAACTATGGCTCACCTTTTCATGGCTTTTGGAATGTTGTCCTTCTCCATTAAATATTGTTATTAGCTGCTCATGTGGCTAGCTCCTTTGTATCCTTTAAGTGCCTTCTTAAATGTTATTTCTATGATGAAGTCTTCTTCCCTGATTACTTGAATCTATTAGAAATTGCTTTCATGGTGCTGTGTAATAGACAACCACAGAATTTTAGGCTACATAATGAGATTTACTTAGCAAAATCATCTTGGGGGTAGTTGGAGTCTGTGGTTTTGGCTGGGCTTTACTTTGTGGTTCTGATAACCTCATTTGGGTTTGTTCATATCTAGAGGTCACTTGGAGGTCAGGTGATTTACTGGGCTGGTATTGATAAAACTCTGCCCCACGGATTTGTTCATGTTCCTCTAAGCAATGGTGGGGTAATTGAATGTGGCAGAAGAGTAACAGAAACACGAAACATTTTAAGGCATAGGTTTAGACTCAGCCTGCAAATAATTCTACCAGATCTATTAGCCAAAGCAAGATACATAGCTAAAAATCAAACTTCACAGGTATACTTGTCCTGTGGATCTATGCAAAGCAGAGAATGAATAATTCTGAAAAATAATTTAGTCTACTACAAGTCTCCCTGGCTATTCCAGTTCAGCACACTTAGTTTCTATCCTTCAAAGCATTTTTGTTTGCTATAATCATTTACTTAGCATCTGTCTTGCTCATGAGATATTGTTTTTATTAGATAAGAAAGAATGGAGTGTACTATGGTAACAAATTAGGACCCAAATTAACACAATAAAATTTTATTTCTCCCTCATGTCATAGTTGAGTGCAGACCGAGAGGCCAGCTGGCTCTTTGAAGCCTCCCAAGGAATGAGAAGACAAAGGAGCACAGGGGATGACTCCTTCCAGGGCCAGGCCTAGAAATGGTTCCCATCATGTTGATGTATTGCTGTGTAAAATTTCAGTCACAGGGCTCCACACATGCCACAGGGGAGGGTAAGCAGAGAAACCCAGGCTTCCTGTATTCCAGGACTGCCAAGCCCTGAGATCTTTGAAGGCAAGATGTGTTTGTAACACTATAGTGACCAGAAAATAGAAGCTTGTTTGCTGAATGAATAAAGACAGTGACTGAAAAATTCAATTTCTATTTTTTCATCTCCAAAAGGAGAGTTGTGAGGCATGTGTGGTGCTGTTATCTGATAAAGAGTTGTTTTAGGAGAAAGATAGACTTTTTAGGGACTTCTTTTGGTTTACAGTTTTACTTCTGTTTCAAAGATGTGTAAAATACTGTTACTAAATGTGGTTATAGGTTATAATAATGAGGAGGAGGAAATAATGTTGATTTATACAACTATGTGTGTGGATTATGAAGCAAGACTTTCATTTCCTAAGACCATGGTAAGGATGAGATAAAAAATAAAACCTTGAGACTGGAGGTCTAGTATGGAGAAAAACAAAGGATGGCCTCATCCAGCCACCTAAGAAGCTCCTGAAGCTCTGGGCCTCCTCTCTTGCCAGCAGCACCAGGGCTGTGTAGTTCTGCCTGTGTCTGTCCTCCCTTGTTCTAAACCTGAAGAGTTGGCAGACCGGAAGGTACACAATGGCAACCATGAGCACCTTAGGAAAATCCTCAACTTCTGCCAGCTTTCTCTTCCATTTTCCTTACTGGGTTTAACACATAACTGTCTGTGGAGCTAATTTAAGAAATATTTATTTTATTAATGAAATTTAAATAAAATGTAATGAAGTGTGCAGAACTCTTGGGACATCCAACACACTGACTTGAGAGCTTGTTAGGAGGTTCTGTCAGGGGCACGTGGTTCCGCATAAGCCCTGAACTCAGGAGACAGTCCTCCTATGTGTGCAGGAAGGGGTGTGGTCCTCTTTGACTGAGGGCTCAGCTTCAGGAAGGATTCACTGGAGTGGCAAAGGTGGGAGGGGATCCCTCCCCTGACTGGACAAACGAGCTGAGTCAACTCCGGTGATCATGAAGCAGCCGATGTCACAGCCAGATCACCGGCCTGTCCTGGGCTCTGACTGATAACAGAATCAGAAGTCTTCTGAGAGCACAGGATTGTTTTGCGTGCCTTCCCTTAGGACCTTATAGCACACAGAAGTACCTTGTATCTCCTGTCAGTCAGGCCCCTACCCCTCCAAGACAAACTCATGGGGTATATTCAGATTATATCCTTGTGTCCACATGGAACCCAGGTGGCCTTAGCTTCA
Organism: Ctenomys sociabilis; assembly: GCA_004027165.1. Lineage (NCBI taxonomy): Eukaryota > Metazoa > Chordata > Mammalia > Rodentia > Ctenomyidae > Ctenomys > Ctenomys sociabilis. The sequence goes on along the minus strand of PVKA01000534.1, from coordinate 177,694 downwards.
TATTAAGAATGCTGTCTTCCTCTGTGGTTGGCTTCTGAGAAACCTTCATGGCTGGACTTCACAGCTCTGCTCTTGGGTCCAAATGGCTCACAGTTGCTCCTGCCATGATGTCCTTTGCTCCTTCAGGCATGATTTAGTAAGTCCCACGTGGCATGCACAGTCCCATGCTTTCTGGGTTGGGCACCTGTGAGATGGAATGGCAACCCCCCTGAACTCTGAAGATGGTCAAGACCTGCAAACATGGCAGAGACTCACTCCCAATGTTGCCTGTGGTTCACTTATCCCTCAATCATGCACTGACTCTGGCTATTCAAAAGGCCTTTCAATCCTATAATCCAAGCTAAATATTTCCTCAACCACAAATTTTGCTCTGAAAAGCACTTGTCAGGGTTCTGTAATATGCAGTGTCTGTGTTTTCTGGACCCTAGAACATGGTCAGTATTAAATAGTTGATGATTATTAGCACACAGGTCACGAGGGCACTAAGAGATCATCATCGGCCATGGAGCTGAGCTAAAGTTCTCAGCAATTTCATTATCGTTTTCAAAGCACCCTTGACATTTTAAGCCCTTGGAATTTTTTTATTTATGCAATATTTGGCAACCTAAATCTAAAACTTTTGTATTGTCAAGTATGCCTATTGTACCCTTTAGATTTGGAAGATTAATTTTAATGAATGTTTAAACATGCATGTTAAGCAGCTGTATTTAGATATAATTGAAAGCTGCAGCTGCTAATTGTAGTCCTTAGTATGTAGATCTGACCTGTTCGTTGCAGTCATTCCTCAAGTGCCAAGGCATCATGTGTTAAATATTGCAGCATTTACAGTCATACACACTGATTAGAGCTAGAACTGAATGAGGCCCTTGCCCCGGGAAGGCCGTGTTTTAGTAAGAACTTATACCCAAGGACTTGCAGGCACCCTTTCTGCTCTTGAGTGCTCATCGGAGGCAGTTCAGCCCGAGGGCAGAAGCAAGTTGTGCCACAGAAAGACATAGAAAGTGTGGGGAGGACAGGCTACACTAGGGCGTACACAGAGTGCAGAATTAGAACCTGCCTAAGACATGTAATGAGTGGAGTTTGGGGGTGACATAGGATTAAGGTACCTAGTGAACAACCTTAATTTCTAGCATGCTGACTAAAAACAAAACAAAAACCTGAAAGCCAGAAATGACACAAAACAAGGAACCTTTTAAAAGAATTTCAAACAATAGTTTTGCCTAGAAGCACTCAGTGTGTCTTTTAAAATGGACTTCTACCTGGAGGCCCAGGCACTTGGTCAAGTATACTGTGGACCAACAAAACCAGAGATAGCACTGAAAAGCTATGCTATTATTTTAGTTTTGAAAGTATTTTGACTTAGAGGAAGGGAGACAACACGAATATGCTGGACTCCATCATAACCAATGTAGATTTTAATTGCTTTTTTAGTTTTTAACTTCAATAGTAATGGTACTAGCCATTGCGAGGCTAAATTTCAGTGATTTGCAATAGCCCAAAGCAGGCCTGATTACCTTTAAAATAACATATAACACACATTTTTCTTTTTCTAAATTCAGACATTTATTACCTTTAGTGTATTAAGTGATCCATCTATCTGAATAGAGGGGGTAAATTTTTATTTTAAAAAAGTCAAGATTATCAAAACTAAAGAATATAAGAATTGATTTCATGTCAATTTCTTGAGTAATAATATATTTAGTTATAATTTTGTTACATTTAAAAAATACCACAAAATCTTTCTCCTGAAGAGAGTGCTTCTTTTAAAAGATTTTATATTATTAAAATGAAAACCGTGAGACTTGTAAAGTCAATTATTATTATTTTACAGAAAAATTAATTAAACACTTGATTTGTATTTTTAATCTGAAGACCTAATCCACCTCAACTGATATTGCGTCAGCCTGCATGGTGGCCTTCTCGATCCTTTCAGCAATGTTCCTTAGTACTGCAGCTGAAGCTTGGTCACTTAAATTATGGAATTGGAATCTGCCTGTGATCTGGTGTGAAACCCATCGGGAGGTGGGGGGGTTGAATTCTGAGAAGTAGATGGACTGTTAAGCATTCATTCAGGCTTTTACCCCAAGCAAGAAGTCCTACTGCAAAATCTTAATAATAATAGGGTACCACTTACTGTGATAAGACATCATTCTAAAAGCTTTGCTTGGATAATCTTCCCAGTAATTTTACTAATTCCAGAGCCTTTCACTGCCTGTTCTTATTTTGCCCCTTTGTGACATGCACACTAAGCTCAGCCAGAACCCTCATATTTCCCAGTACTTGTTACAAAAAAGGAAAATATACAGAAAGAGGTGTTGTGAAGCACAGCTGAAGCTTGATACCTGTTTACTTTGTTTCCAAACTCTGTAGCCCGCTTTCTGTCACTGTAACGAAGTATCCCAGAGGTTTGCCACCTGCAGGGAGGCATGATTTCTTCTGACTCACTGCTCCAGAGATTTTGACTCATGGTTGCTTAGCACCATTGCATGTAGGCTTGTGTCAAAGCTTCTAGAACATCATGCTGGAAGCAGTAGGAGAGAGAAAGCCACTCACCTCATGGCTATGTTCAGGAGGCAAAGATAGAGAGCAACCAATGGCCGAGGGCCCCAGTTTTGTTTTCTAGGCCCCACTGCTCAAGGACCTAACTTCCTTTCACTAGGTCTCCTCTCCTCAGAAGCTACACACATGGGTGACCAAACCCCAAACCGGTAACATATGGGTCTCAGGGGACCTTCCAGACTCAACCTATAGCACTGAATTCCCTGTCCATTGCACAGATTCTCCTTCTGCTGGTCCCAGCCAGAGGGCAGATGCACTGAAGAGTTTCCCTGGCAAAATCTAGTCGCTCTGCAAATGGAATCCCCTTCTCTTAACAACCTAGTTTTCTGCACTTTGTCATACCAGCAAATTATTCAATCACAGCAGAGGGCGGGGAGAGAAAGGGACAGAGACTCAGAAGACAGTGGCACACTTCATCTGCAATATATTGTTGTGCTGAATTTTGTAGAAGCACAAGGGTAAGTCAGGGAGAAAAATCACCTACAGCATAGTTCTTTGATGAAATCTTAGCAGCTATTGTGTGTGGCAAAATAATAGAGAAGATACTGAGTAATGGAAGCTTTGGGGGTGGAGCCTGCATCCAACTGAGAAGAATCAAGAATGCCTTCCTACATGAGGAGTGCCTATCTGCACTTTGGAGGCCATGGTGACACTAGACTCGTAGAAGTCAGGAGATGGACAGGCCTCTTGGGGGCTACAATGGGAACCAAGATAAACTGGGCCATGGAGGGAGGGGGATAGCCCTGTTCAGTGGGCTTGGCCATAACTTGCATAAAGGACTGCTTGGCATGCAGTTAGGGGACAGGGAATCAATTTTAATTTGAAGGCATAATAAAATATATGGATTTTTTTCTCTGCATAATGCATCATGATTAGAAGAACTTTAAATTACATTAAAACCTTAATTCCTATCTTACATTTTTATTGTTGGTTTTCTGAATTTATTTTTTAACTGATGCATTCCATCTCACTTTAATAATGCATTTGAATGCAGAAAATTGCTTTAGCCTAAGCATACCATTTACTGGCTTGATGTGTTCTGATACTGTGTGTTCCAAACAAAAAAAAATAATTGCATCAATTAAATAAATATAATCTTCATGCTTTTAACTGCTATTTGTATATTATCACTGTAGCTTTTATTTGAAAATAGCTTTTTCAGTTTTTCTTTTCAAGGAGGGTTTGTTTAACATAATGCTTCTGTGTGCATTTGGCTTTTAAAACAGGTCTTGAATATTATTTGTGTCTTTCTGCTACTCTGAACAATTCTTGATGCAGCCTTGCACAATAATAAAGACAAAGTCTCCTAGGGATTCTAAGGCGCCAATTTACTCCAGTACTTCTCTTGTACTACAAAATAAAGATTTCCTATAATTCTGACCTCTACACTAAATAATTATATAGAGATTCTTGGGTTATGGATATGATATAAAAACTTTATGTTGAGTATTTAAATGAGTAACATTAAGGTATATCATTTTCTTTATTTTTCACATCAACTATGCATGCAACTGCAGAAGAAAATCAATGTATTTATCTGCATCTGTCTCATGGAAGTCTCTTTTCTAAGTAAATTTGGTTACAAAAAATGCACAAGGGTACTCTGGGCTCCATTATTTTAATTATGATATACAGACTACATTAAGCTTGGAGTGCTTGCCTGTGTAGCAAGCGACAGCATCTAAGCACCTTGCCTGTTGTAATGATCACCGGGAATTACCAAGTCTGTGATCAGGACGCAGTGATGAGAATATAAAGTTTTCTTCAAATAGAAAAATTAGAAGAGAAGGTAACTCTGAGGTGTAAGAATATAATATATGAAGAAACTTACTTAATTTTTTTATCTTATCACATTTTCCTCTCAGGTTCTTATGCTAGTGGAATAGTACACGTAAGGGTCTGATTTATTATGAGTATGGTCTCTAGTTACATCCATTCACCTACAAAAATCTCAAGTTTATTTTTTTTATAGGTGCGTAATACTCTGTTGTGTAAAATGAGTTTTCAAAAGCAGTTATGTGTATAATTTTTCAAGTGACAGAAAATGCATTTCATATTTATTACGTAGTTATACATTGTAAAACAGGCACAAAGGAATGTCCCCAGCAAGGCATTTTCTTTGCAGGTATTGAAATGCTGCTGCTATAAGAAGCAGAGGTGGCCAGCAGCCCTCTCGCGTCACCCTGGGCATACTCTCCCAGGCTCCAGCATCTGGCATGCAGCGGTCATGTAACCACTTTCATAGGATTGGTAGTCTGACAACTAGAAGAGCCTCCCATTAAGTTCTTCAGATTCTGTTCTTGATTATTGTGTTCATTTACATGCATTTGTTAATTTATAAGTGCAGTTAATTAAAACCTTTTAAATTTTCTTTTTTTTTTTTTTAAAGGAGCCCGCTACATGAAAAAAAATGCAAGTCAGAGTGGTCACAACCTAGAAGTCTGCAGAGACAGGAATAACTAGCAAGTAGATACTATATTATTTTATTATGATTAAGTATATAGCATTCAGTAGTGTTCTGGAACTTCTACTCTATCATGACCAAATAGCCTTCTAACTTAAATTCATGCTCAGCAGCACATGCTAACCTACATTACATTACACAACTAATTAGGAAGACAAAATTTTTCTGTCAGTAATAATGAATTTTTTTTGGAAATACGAGTTTAAATATTGTCTCTTCTCAACAGACTTAGTTTTTGGAGCTTGTTTTGGTACTTATGCTTTCCAGAAAGAGTAAATAAATCTCCCTGTGTCTTGTGACATATTTAAACACTATTTAAATGTATTAATTCCTAATTAATATAAATTATTTTATAATCATGCTTTTAAGTAATTATATACACTGTTAAAGGTTTGTTCTAAAATTTCAAGGTCATATTAAAATGTAACCTACTTTCCATTTATCAGTTATTACCTGACATTTTCAAGAAAGAAAATTGGAAGTTCAATGATAACAGCATCTATTGTTTCTATGAATGGATAAAAAAAAAAGGTTGAAGAATGTGGGAAGGGTAAATAATTATTTGAATGGCAAGAAAATTCTTTGAAAGATCTCATTGTTTCATATTGAAGTGGTTACAGTTGATTCTTCCAATGTACCTTGAGGATTGTACTAGAATCATAAAACTTTCAGGCTCTGAGGGCCAGTGAGATATCTCAGTGGACTAAATGCTTGCTTTGGCAAGTTCAGGGGTAGGGCTTGATCCCTCGTCCCACATGCTGCTCCTGCCCTGTCCCTGGGGTACGCTGAGCTGGTGGCAGAGTCTGGGAGTGGTGGCACACACCTGTTATCCCAGTTGTGCACAGGCTGGAAAAAGAAGGACCACTACAATCTGGGCTGCGTAGTGAGACCCTGTACCAAATACATACCTGGAAAAAATAAATTTAGAAAATAAAAGCTTCAAGCTAAAATAATTTTAGTATTTACATCACATATTTTTAATATTTCACTGGACAGTGTGGCTATGTTTGTAAAGAGAAACTGATATTACATGTTAAAATTACATATACATATATATTTGTAGATATACATGTAACTGTATAATTTTTCAAGATAAAACAATGCAGTCAAATCTTAATTTGGTAGTTTTTTCTCAATGGTAATGCTGACTAAAATATATTTGCAGATAATGTGAAAGTAATGATCAATTCCAATCAAAACATTTTAGAAATTGTGAATAAATCATGTTATACTTAAAATCTCATAGCACACCTCTAATCTCAATACTCCGGGAGGCTGGCAGGAGGACTGCAGATTCAAGTCCAGTCTGAGCAACTTCATGACTAAGCAGAATCCGTCTCAAAACAATAATGACATCAGTGACAACAACAACAACAATAAAAATTAATAATAATTGGAGGAAGGTAATTCACTACAAAGAACCTGGGTTCAAATGTCAGTACCATCAAAAAATTCAATAGCAGTAGATATTTATGCTATATAAAACCTGCACAGTTATGTTTCAATTGCTTACCTAAAGAATTATGGAAACCAGATGAATTTTCTTCCTTTGTAATGTTTTTAGAGTTTAATAAATAACAAATAGCACATGATAAATACCTCATATAAAGTCTATCAAATATTTATACAATTAGAACCACACATTTTTAATAGGAAGAATACTAAGCAATAGCTAATTGAGGAGAAATGAAAAACGTTTTATAATGTAAATGATTAGACTTCAGTGCATTTGGCTTATACATTTCAGTTCTTTCATCTTGGCTGGTCATGCTTACACTATGAGAGGGTAGGAGAGAAAGCATCTTTACAATTTAAAAGCTTTTAAAAGCACTCAAATAGGCTATCTCTGCAAAGAAGAGAAAATTGTACAAAAGTATTTAGAAATGACTTGGTTATGGCTGACAGCAGTTTTAGCTGAGAAGGAAATCATGAGGTCTGTAACTTAAAAATTGTGGTAAAGGGAAGACATGCAGGTGAAATGTGCAAGGGCTTCTGGGAACAAGGTTGGTAGTAGGCCACCAGCTGATTGGTGCGTAGGGCAATCCAAGTGGGAAACTCCAGGAGTCTAAACCAAAGGGGTGACAAGAGAAAAGGTTGGAAAAAATAATATTTAACCAGTCTCCTAGGTACTTGGATGGATGGATGGATGGATGGATGGACGGACGGACAGATGGACAGATGGTGGTCCCGATATGTTAGATCTAGACCATTACAAAAAGAGCAATTAACTTTTAATACTGCCTGTTACAATGGTAAGTTTAGTTAGAAAGGAGAAATCCATCTACCTGTAGCATGAGCAAAATGACAATGATATTGGAAATACAAAACTGCACGTATGGGGTGGGAAGACCTGTGGACTTATTTGTCTGTAGAAATACGGTCCAGGTCACCACAATTTCATTAGGCAAAAATCATCCACAGAATTAGGAGAATCAATAATAGTTAACCATCAAAGTTCTGTTTACAAAAAGGGGGAAACTGAGTAGTAATCCAAAATAACGGACAAGGTGACTTCCAAGGCCACTTTTTGTTGTTGTTATTTGCAAGAAATTAAGGAGGTGATCAGACTCAGGAGGTCAGTAGTGCTGAGTACTGCTGAAAAGTCTAGGGGAGGATAACTGAAAGATGAAAGGCTTCAAGACAAGTTAGCAAATAATGGGGACACCAGTGGAGCCGCACCAACTCTGAAGGCGAGTTTTATGAATCTTTTCCAGTGTCCAGATTGGCCTTTAACTTGTACTGTGTCTCCTTTCCTCCATGAATCCAGTGGTAGAGCTTTGTTTTTCAGATTGATCTATGATTAGTTTAATTATTTTAAAATTAGATTTGCTTATTGTCATAATATCATTATTGTAATTATCCTAAGACTTCCTGTAATTTGAATAGCTGATTTAATTTAGTGTACATTAGTTAAGGAAATTTATTTTTGTAATCTGATCAAATATGCAAGGTCTTTTATTCTTCCACTTTCTAATCACATAAATTATTTCCTACATTAGGCTGACAGAAATTCTTCTTTGTTTCACAAATAATTATAAATAATACCTTGCACATAGTAGGTGTATTCCTAGGAAATTATGGAATGAATGAAAAAAGTCAACATATTCCTCCTTGGATAATTTCCATTTTATAAAGTATTGCTTTGTCACATGTTTGAAAACATGTACTCAGTAGGGTTCTACTATTTTGAACCTTAAATAAATAACATCAAGGGTAAATTAAATTATGAAACACTTTCTTTCTGAGATTTTTCCATCGAATCTTATATTCCTGTTTTCATTTTTCTTGCCCTAGCACTATAAATTTAATTTTCATAATTGTAATCAGTGCATAATTGATACCAACTCATTCTGACTTTTCATTTAGACAGCAATTACTCTTAAATATTTATGTTGTCTCTTTCCTTTTTCTGCTCAGAGTAAAAATAGTGTTGTTGTTTTACTTTAGATTATATGAATATACATGCTCACTGTAAACATTTCAAACAATACATACAAGTGTAACAAAGAACACAAAGGTGTTTGTTACACATTCAAGTGGCAGTGAACATTTGCATTATATGTGGACCACGTTATCATTGTGCAGTGTTCCTTTTTGTCTCTAATAGTACTTGTTCCTTTAAAATCTAGTCTCTGTTTAAAGCACGAATACTGGCATCTTTCTTTTGAGTAACAGTTGGCATAGTTCATCTTTGTGAACCCATCTCTCAACACTCTTATATTTATAGATTCTTATTAACATCATGTAGTAGACCTTTTTAAAAAATGTAATCTGGTTGTATTGACCTGTGCTGGGAATTTGTAGCCCATGTACAGTTAGTTGCTGAGCTGGTGGTTGTGTCTATATTAAACACATTTTGTTTATTTCCTCTTTAATTCACTTATTTATACTCCTTTTCCTCTCCATCATTGCTTTCTTCTGGAATTTTCATTGATTAGGTTTTTCTTCTTATTTCAACTTTTTCTCTACTACCTAATTAAATATACGTTTTGCCCTGCAGTCATGCTGATTACTAAAATCTTAACAATTATCCTTAAATTATTGTAGTCCACCACGGTTGCTTTTAGCAATTCCCGGATATTGCTAGATTTCTAAAGATCTTTAGCTCAATCTTGTGGTCTTGCTATTGTGATATATTTTTTGTCAGCTATCTTAAGCACCATCCAGTGCATTGCTATTACCATTTGTGCAGTTCACACCCACCTTTGCAGTTGTCCTGTATTTCTTCCTGCAGTTCTGTTTCTGTCAAAATTATTTACGTCTAAGGGAATCTCTTTAGTATTATTTCTCTTCCTGCCAAAAGACCAGAAATGAATTTTCTTCATTTTTATTTTCCCAGGAGCTTTTTATCTCCTTTTGTGTACCGTATGTATACTGGTCGTAGAATTTTAGCACTTTAAGAGATCATTCCTTTTTTTCTAGCTGCTGTTGCTTCTGTTGCAAAGGAAGCCAGCAGCCTTACTATTCCTCCTCCTATTACTGTTTATTTTTAACTGTTTAAATATATTTGATTGTTTAAATACTGGGATAAAATACTCATAAATTTTACTGTCTTATTTTTAAGTGTACAGTTCTATGGCATTATACTTAGAACTGTGTTAACATACATTACCTCATAAAAAATAATTAGAAACAAACATAGCATTAATGGATTTCAGAAAACTTTTCTGTCAAAACACAAATAATATTTTCTTCAGAAATATGAAATATTATGCGTCCTCTTAAGTCTTGTTTTCAGAGCCCTTTAGACATTAAGTATGGTCACAGTGCTAGGCAGGTCGTGTTCCAATCACCACCATAGCCCTCCAGAACAGTCCACCTGGAAACCATACCTACACATTCTCAGTTCTAGAATGCCACCACTGTACTTCCTGTTCCTTTTTTATGTACTTCCTGTTTCTATGAACGCATCTACTCTAGGTACTTCAGATAAGTGGAATCTTAGAGGATTTGACTTTGTGTGACTGCCTTCCAGATTCATCCATATCGCACGACATGTCAAAATTTCCATACTGCTGATGCCAAATAATATTTCATTGTGTATATACTATATTGTATGTGTTCAGCTATTAATAAATTCTTGGGTTGGTCCTATAAGCAAGTGAGTAATGGCGACTAACGCTGCTAGGAACATTCAAATTCTTACTCTCAGCTTGGGTGTGTATATACTCAGAAGCAGAACTCTTGGACTCTGCCAGAATTCCATTTTCAGTTTCTTCAATAATTTCCATACTGTTTTCTCTTGTAACTGCCCTAGTTTACGCCCCCACCGGTGGCGCACAGGAGTCCCAATAGTTCCACGTCCTCACCCACATCTGTGATATTTTAGTGCCACAGCCTTATTTTGTCATCATTCTGTGTCAGTAGCCTTCCTGGAGGATGTAATACGGCATAGCATTGTGAATTGAATGCTTTTCCTGAATGACTAACAGTGCTGAGCATCATGCTATGTACTGATTAAGAATTTGTATTCTCTGAAGACAAACCTATTTACCTTTCTTGTCAATTTTTATCAGTTCATTTGTCCTAGTTGTTGCTTTTTAATATTTTTCTCTTTATTATTTGCACTACTCTCATCTGATATGCCTGGGTGGTTTTTTTTCCAGTTATTTTGTTTGGGGTATGTAAAAATGTTTGAATCTCTGAGTCCAAACCTTCTATTAATTTTAGAAAACTCTTAGCTGTTATCTTGTCTAGGATTATTTCAATCTCATTTTTTTTCTTCCTTTTTTAGACTGCAACTACATGTATGTTGGAATTTTCTACTGGACCCTACATTTTGCTTCTAGAAGTTTATATTTTATTTTTTTTTCCTTTAGTCTGGATATTCTACATTTATCTTGCTTTACCAGACTTCTTTTGTGATTTTTAAATTTATATTAAATTTTCATTTTCTGTTATTTTTTTTTTCAATTCTAATGTACTTGGATCTGTCATGAATATATCAAGTATAGTTATTTTAGGGTTCTTATGTGACAACTTTGATATCTGGATTGTTGTGCCTGTATTTGTAGGGCCTATTTCTTCAATTTTGGTCATTATAGGCCTCGGAGTAATTTTTTACCTTTTTTAATCCCAAAAGTTTAGTTGGACAAGACTGTTCTGTATCCATCTTCCTATATTTTGCTTTAAAAATCTTACTACTGTTAGTCACAGTTTCTAAAGTGTGGCCCTTATGCATACGAAATGGCTAAACTGAGCAAATTAACATCATCAGCTTAGCATTGGACTGTAATAAGCCACCATTTGTCTGCATCTTTATATAATTTTTAAATAATTGGCAGATAGTGAGAACGAGAATTTTTAGCATCTTAGGGGTATAATGCTCAAGCAAATGAAGGAAAGGTGTCCCGCCTAGCCCTGCACATAGTGATGTAAACAGGGGTGTGGACTTATCTCACATATTCACACCTCCCCTCAGGGGTTTAGGACTCCAACTTATGGCCATGGGAGCAGATGAATGGGCACTTGGCCCCTGCACACAGGCTCCAGGAGTCACAGCAGTGTGTGACTCTGGGAAGCTGTAGGGCTTGGAAGTTAAAAGTGTATGTCATGAAGTTGAACTGTCTACTTAGCACAGTGTCACCTTTGGCTGTAAGGAGTCGAGCACATTGCTTCTCTTAAGCCTTCACCTATCAAAATGAGGTAATACAAGTTGTGGGTCCTGTGTCTAAAATGACTCAGACCAGGTGTGTTTCTTTCAGAATGTGGATTTTTAAAGATATTTTGAAATACGCGCATATTTATAATATTTATCGTGAGGATGAAAATCTAAGCATGACATTCATTTATGTTTCCTGTGTACTATATATACCTCCCTTGCAGCTAACTTTATACCGTATTTTTAGTGCACCTGCGTTTTGACTGCGTCTCACCACATGAGTTTGTGTGGAACTCTCCACTTGTAACATCATGTCTGTGCCCAGAAAGTTTTGAATTTTCAAGCATTTGAGATTTCAGAACTTCAGATAGCTGATGCTTAAGTTATTGCCTCCTAGGCTTATCCAATTTGGGAGAGTAAAATGGCAAAGTAAAATGACAAAGCCTCAATAAATGTACTTTTAGCTTTTGTATGAATAGGAAAGTGAGAGCTGTATGTGAAATGGGTTAGAATGAGAAGCACAACAGTACATGGTGCAAGGACTGGGGAGATAGCGCAGTGGCCTAAGTGCCTGCCTGGCAAGCACAAGGTCCTGAGTTCAATCCCTGGTACCCAAAACAAAAATAAAACCAATAAAAGAGATTTAACAATACCTGGTGCAGAACTGGCACAAGAGACACGGTCCTCATAATTGCAGATGTTCCTCAGCTTGTGCTAGAATCCATCCCAGAAAACGTGTCATCAGTTGAACACGTGAGATGCTGAGGGTATAGTGAGTACAGCTGGTCTGCCAACCAGCACAGCACAGCAGCCCAGGGCAGGGCTGAGAATCTGTGGTTTCCTTCAGGATGGTCCAGCTAATTGGAAGCTGCCTTTAGCAGTCCCTGCCACTCATCACCAGTGTATCAAAGACGTATCACCAGCTGAGGAAAAGACGTCCAAAATTTGAAGTATGATTTTTTTATTGCTTGCATTTTGCTCTTAAGCCACCATCAAGTTGAAAAGTGGTAAATCAAGGCCTTGTAAGACAAGGACCATCTGTTCTGAGAACGAACAAGACAAGAATCAAATCGGACAAATTGGTTTCAAAAGAAACTAAAGCATAATCTGTGTTTGGAACTTCTAAAGCTCCTCTGAACTTGTGTTTTTAAAAACAGCATCCTTCTTCCTAGTTTTTAAAGGAAATGAAGCTATAAAACAAGGCCAAGCGTGATGGTGAACACCAGAACTCCCAGCTGTTGGGGAGCCGGAGGTGGGGGCACCCTGTGAGCTCAGGAGTTCAAGACCAGCCTGAGTAACACAAGAACACTTCATGTTATGTAAAAATTTATTGTCAAATTATGTAAAACAGACTAGTGTATGTTTTTTATTCTTCCAGTGTTTATTGAGCTGGACACAGTTGTAAATTCTGGAGGTATTGATGAGAAGTAGAAGAGATGCAAGTCACATCATAAGGGACAGATTTGTCTTTTTTGCCTGGCAGTGATGGCTTAAGAATTCGATGGACAGTTCTTTACAGATTGGTTAAATGTGGATTGAAATGGGAATACACAGGAAAAAAATAAGTTATTTAGCAGGCTGTTCCTCTTTTGAGAAGAGAAGCCACAGAGGCATACTAGTAGGCATTTGAGAGATGCCCCTATATGTTCACTTGTACAGTTACTTAGTTTTTAGAAGCAAGATGGTTTCCCAGGAGGATGGGAATTCCTCTTGAAGCCTGAAGCTGGTTTTTCAGCTTCTGGCTCCGCATAGGTAGCAGAATGGCAGCGGGAACATGCAACTTTGATGGTAAAATCTTGTGGATTTTATGAGGGGGAGGAAAGTATAGGAACTTGGAAGTGAGCTACAGGGTAGTCAAGGCAGAAGAGGTGATGGAGAGCAAGCAGGGAGGGCAGCAGGAGCAGAAACCAACTCCCAAGACTGGGTAAGCGGTGACTTCCAATAGCTGCATGCTCCAGACGCGGCGGCCTTGGGATCTCCTCAGGAGGCAGCAGCCTGTTTCTGTGCTTCAGGAGTGGCTGTGCCAGGTGAACGAGCTCCAGACATTGCCAAGCCTGGCTGTATCCTTGTGTTATCTGTGCAGAACAAAGAGCCTGGCTCCGCCCTGTGGCCCAGAGAGCGTGGCCCAGGTGCAGTCCAGGACCTGAGGTCAGCCCTCTCAACTGTAGAACATCCATGAGTCTCAAGAAGGAAGGAAGGACTGCTGACAAGGAAATCAGCACTCATAGAATAGCCAGTACATTTATAAACTCATTTCCTTAGCTCTCCTGATAGCTCTGTGACAAAGACTAGAAACTGAGTTGCAGAGGGCTAGCTTGTGAGTTTTCCATAGGTACCATAGTTATGAAGGGAAACATCAGTGCTACTACCTATCTGTACATGATTGGGAGGACTGTTCTGTTTCTACTGTATTGCCAGAAGGAATAAGTTTGCTTGAAATTGGATGGAGAGAACATCGTAAAAAGTTTATCACCATAATAAAACTCTATAGTTTCATAGATTTATGAAATAGAAATGAAAAACCCCTTCTTAAGGCAACAGCAATAGAACGGTGTCCATAGGAGCATTGATCCCATTGAATGTGGCATCTCTGGCCAAGGGGAAAGAATAAATGCTGGGGTTTCTGGGAGTAGCCAAGGGACATGGCTAAAATGACAGCTAAGGATATGTGGGGAGCAACATTAGGAATGTAGGCAGAGAGCTGGGTGAAAAATGTGGATTCAGGAGACTGAATGAGGAACACAGGAAGTAAATTCAAGGATGTGAGTGAAATCACCTGGGTGAAAAGTGCAAAGATGATGTAAGAAGAGAACTGACAGTAGAACCAGGAGTAGAATGAAAAATAAGATTTAGAGAAGTAGGATGCAGACCCAGACCCAGAAAACTGAGTTCACAGAGGCAAAAACACAAGTGCTACAAAAGAATGCTCCACAGAGGTAAATAAATAGGCAAATGAATTTGATGGTCTGTCCATCAGGGTTCTACTAGAGGAATAGCACAAGTATAACACAAGATACACAAATGTGTAAGAAATTACAAGATTGGCTTATGACAGTCAGCCACAGAATCAGATATGGAAGCACACAGAGGGCATCTGCATCCTGGAGACTGAAGGAGTCAGTCCAAGGTTTGGAGCTCAATGCAGCATCCTGTGCAAATCAGTATCATGAAGCTGATGGCTCTGCAATGGAAGGGAAATGAGTCCACACCAGAAAGCGGAAGGATCCAAGGCAGAGGCCAGAGAGTCTGCACTAGAAGTCTGGAGACAGCGTCCAAGCTGACCATGAAGACCAGAGCTCCTTTGCAGAAATGGAGTACTCCATCCTTCCTCAGGTCCCTTGGATATACTTTAAGCGATGAGTCACTCTAGACTGGGGCCTTCACACCCTAGAGTATGGAGTTGCTGAGCCCATTTAGTTAAGCTTTTAGTTTTCAAGTTGTCACAGTCTATCAACTGCTACAGATGGTTTACGCAATCCATAGTTGAATCTGAATAGGATAAGGATAAGGAATTGAGTGGGTCTTGGGGTGGGCTTCTTAGACATTGCTGTGAGGTAAGGCTTTGTATAGGTCAGCATTACTGAATAGCAGGGAGAGAAACTGAAGTACAAGAGGCCACATCAAAGACCTTAATAGAGCTGCTGTTAGCACTGGGGCTGGGAAAGTCCTTCAGAAGCACACACAGACCCTGGACTCCTACATCAGCATCCATCGCTCAATGGAATTCACAGCAATTACACCATGAAGGGGTGGGGCCTAGTGAAGAGTGCTAGCGGTGAGCAGCTGGGGACAGAGTCCAGAATCAATGAGCTTATCTAGCAGGGTTATCTGTACATCACAGCATCCCAAGAGAGAAGAAAACATGAACAGAAACCCAGGGTACCTTTTTATGTAGTGTGCTATTAAAGCATTTTTAAAACTGCAGTCATTAATGTCTTTAAATTCCTTCTGTCACTGTCTTCTTGACAACTCAACTTCTTTATTGACACATTTTCTTCTGAGACATGTGTTTCCTTTACTTGCCACCCAATGAAGTAGCTGTCTTTTCTTTCATGCTGTCATTGAATCATTACTCTTAGCCTCTATGCACCAGAAACAAAAGTCTAGGTGGGTTCCCAGGACCACAGCTGTTCACATGAGTCAAGTGAAAAAATAAGGATATTTTATATTGCTTTTCCTAGATCAATCACCATTAGAAAGGAGGCTTTCCTTAAAAACATTGAATTTCAAAATTGGAAACCAGGGCTTGATGTAAGATGTCAAGGCTCTGCTTACATTAGAGTCCAGTTTTACGTATTGCATGTGGAGTTTCATAATTCATTAGAAATCCTAAGTGAACAGATTGCAATTATAGATATGAAATCTACCATACCTTCATGCTCATGAAAAGAGGAAAACATTGACTAGAAGTTGTTAATCACTTTGGCAGTTATTAATGTGTGGCAGTTCTAAGTGTGGTGTTGGTGTAATGTAGTCCCCAGGAGGGATCTGGATCAACAGGCACTCATTCCGGCATGTCGATCATTTTTTATTTTCCCTGTAGGTTCTTAATACAATGTCAAGTATCTCTAGCATCTACATAGCACCTGGTATGTATAATTAGCAGCTTTATTACTTTAAAAAGTCTCAGATGATATTTTTATATTATCAGTAAAACAGCTCAGTATTTAAGATGAATTAGTGAAAGGATTTTTTAAATTGTGAAACTCTATGTTATATCTCTGTCTAACCAAACTATAGCTCCCCATGGTCCTCCAGAATAACCTGAGAAACATGTAACAGCTTTATTGAGATCTAACCAGAAACTGTTTGAAAAAGGCAGATTTGTTCTTGCTTGAAAATACCATATAAACACCAAAAAAAAGTCCCATCTGTCAAATTGCCTGGAGAATACATTTAACAAGGAATGAAGCTACATTAAAGGCCATAAAATATGCAGCAAGGGAGCGAAGACTAAAGCCATCCCACAGTTCATTGGCTTTGCCTACTGTGCAGTGTGCTCCTTGTGAACAAGACAGATTGGGTTGTTACTGTTGCATCAAAATATCTGCCATCACAGAGGAGCAGAATTGGAAACAGAATGCTGGCCTCCACTTCCAGCTCTGTCCATGGTCATTAGCCAAGGAAATGTGAAAATTAATTACATTTTCTTTCCTTTGGCGGGATCATAACAACCTTCCCTACTAGGAAAACTGCAACAACACCAACAACTTGTTTACCATCAAGGAGTATGAAAGTTCATCCTTAGAATTATCAGCTCTCCCGTGAAGGAAGTGAACCTGGCCTTAAACATTTTGTGGCTGTGTCCAAAGGCAAAGAAACAATTGCGAAAGAGTGTGCAGGTACACTGGGTACTGGTGCTGATCTAAGCTCACTATTGTTTCACCAAAATGTAGCAGCAATGAGAGGAAATTGGGACCATTTCAAGATTGCTAACAGGAAATAAGCTGCTGTTCACCCTTTGATGGAGATACTATAAACATACCTGCACATCTTTTGCAAAGGTGCTTCTTTGCTCAACTTGTACTTCTGAAAGGTGTTCACTTTGCTGTCACATCACAAATGGAAAAAACATCTAGGACAAAATGATGAGTGTTAAACTGCTAGCAAATCTATCCAAAAATTTGCTGTTGGTGCATTTTGAAGACAGGAGAATAGCGTCAGATGTTGTGTGCAGTTGATAAGTACTTATAAAACAGAAACTACACTGCTAAATGATCTTGCTTTTTAGTAGTAACAAATAATTTAGTGCTCTGATATGAACTGTGAGAATAGAAGTCCTAGCTCTTTAATGTTTTCTTGATTTTTAGGGAATATAATATTTAATAGAAATAGGAGGCAAATTATTTGGTTGGTTTCTTTTATCCCAACTGTTGAACTGATATTTAGTGACTAGAAAATGTAATAAATAAGAAATGCAGCCTCTTAATAAAATGTATGTTGCAAGTTGCAAAATTCCAGTTTCATAATAATAGTCATTAAACAGTTCAAGAATGACTACTGTTCTTACAACAGGTCTGGAATTTAGATGCAAGGAAAAGAGCTAAGTGTTCTTAAACTAACCATGCATTTAACACTATAACAAATAAACAGATTTCTTAAAAATTGCTTAGTTTTAGAAATTTGGGTATGTTATAAAATATGATGTGAAATATGAAATATGTATGCATTCACAAGAGTGAGGTGTCTGATCATCTAAAGAAATAGACGTACAACTATGACTGAATGTGCAGCCTCTGAGAAGTGCTACAAGTTTTGGTTGGGGCTGGGGAGATAGCTTAATGGTCTAAGTCCTTGCCTGGCAAACACAGGAAACCTAGTATAATCCCCAGTACCGCATACAGTGCCGACCCAAAAACGGCATGGGGTGGTTGCCTGTAATCCCAGCGCTGGAAGGCTGAGACGGAGCACCACCATGAGTCCATAGTGAGGCCCTGTATCAAAAAGGGAAAGTTTTGGTCAAATTAAAAAAGTAAAATGCTCTAGAAAGCTAAGAAATAAAGGATCTATGCTATTTGTTTCTCAATAGAATTAATTAAATAAAAAACGGCTACAAAGTCAGTGACATGCAATGTATCAATTATTGAGGGAAAATAGAATGCTTCCTTGTAGTCCTAGTTTTTATTATTCACTAGAACCACTGTTTTGGAATGTCTGTGCAGATATGAAAATAATGTGCTATCCTTAAATAGATTAATATTTTAATTTTTAAAAATGGCTGAGTCCTCTAAAATCTAAATTATAAATATGCACACAAAAATGTTCACCTGCTTCAAACAAACATAAAATTTTCTAAGTTAAGTGAGTTAAAATATGTATCACAAAAGCAGAATTGGAATCAACTGCTTTTATTTATAACTTCTCCCACCAGACATTCTAATCATTAATATTATGCTAAAAAATATCAGTCATCATCCTACAACTGCAACACTGAAAACTCTCATACTAGTGTCCTTAGCTTAATAAATAATTTTGTTTAATGCAATGGAAATAATTTGCACAGCTATCTTATGCCCACATTTATTTCTTTGGTCTTTTAGGCCATAACAAGTACTCAGCAACAAAGGCAGGAGATGAAGTAAAACAAAATAAAATTTAAAAAAAGAAACTGTCCTACTAATCGATTTTGAAACCACCTCATTAATTTTTTTTAAAAAAATTAATTTTTTTACAAAGCAGTAAAGAACCTACATAGTTGCCCAAATCCAAGCACTATAAAACAGCAATTATTTTAAGCCCTGTGTGTTAACTTTTTGTCACAGACGAATGAAATGCATCTCACTAGTATATCTCTAGAGAAATAAATTAGATCTAAATAAATATACTAGTGAGATGCATTTTTCAATGAAATAAAGAATTTCGTGGGACTTAGTTGGGCCTAGTATATGCCAATAATATTTTGACTCTTATTTTTAACAAAATGAATGAAGTCTATCTCTTTTTCATAAACAAAAATACTTACGTTTCACTGAAGTGAAGCTTAAGAATGAAGACTGATTTGCAACCAGCACGCTCCTTTGAGATATTTGCCAAGGTATATATCTATAAAGTAAACCATTTTA
>PVKA01000534.1:88508-153508 GCA_004027165.1 Ctenomys sociabilis | reverse complement strand
CTAAATGTGGACCATTTCTAATGTCTTGTCAGTGTTCTTTTTTTAAAATAAATTTTAAAAAGTAAAGTAAAAAAGAACAAGAAAAAAACTAAAGTTTATTGAAAGTAAACATTAGTGTTCAAATATTTGACGAATTTTACATACTTACTGGTGATACCATTGCTTTTGTTAAAATTACTCTCTTTGTATGTGTGCTGTTGCTTCCTTCCTGATCATTAACAATGACTTCCATGTTTAGGTACATTCAAACACTGTCTGGTCAAGGAGCCACGTAGTGTGTCTTCTCCCAGCCCTCACCTTCCACCTGTGTACACTGAAAGCCAGCAGTAGTATCTGCTGAGATCCTGCTTTTATCTATTTAACACTGCTACTTTTTATTGGAAAATCTGCTTCACTTACACTTAAGATCATTGCTGATGAATAGAAACTTCTGCTACCCATAGCTTCTTCACTTGTCTGTTGCTGTCTTTCTCCTTCACTCATCTCCATTGCTTACTTTTGAAGTTTGGTGGGGTTTTCAGCACTCAGCTTTAATTCTTTTCTCTTTCTCAAGTGTGTGTCTATTGTAAGTTTTTGCACTGTATCACACATGATTGCCTAAAACTTCTTATAGTTTATTGTTTTAAGATCATAAAACTATGATACTCTCAACTTTAGCTTCCTTTGCCCTGCAATTTTTATTTTTGCTGTTATAATATTTGTATCTTTCTCAATTGTTTTCCCTAACAACTTTTTGAGCATTTTGAATTTTACCATTCACATAAGAAATTTGAAAACTTACTCTTACAGTAGTAGAGTATTTTAAATTTGCTTATGAATTGAGTTCCACCAGTGAGTTTTATAATTTTATATGCTTTCATAGTAGCAGTAATTTCTTCATTTCCAGTGATGGAGCTTTCATACGCACTTTCTCTGAAGCTGCTCCGGTGACCATGAATTCCCTGAACTTCACATTGGTTGCGAAAGGTTAATTCTCCTTCCTTTATTAAGTTTAGTGTTGGGACACTAAACTTCTTGCCTGGCAGGTTTTTTTTTTCAGTGCTTAGAATGTGCTATCTTGTTCTTTCTTGGCCTGAGAAACTTTTGATGGTATGTGGAAGATTCCTTTAGATATGATTTGATATTTTTTCTTTTGGTTCTTCTATAATCTTTTGTCTTGGAGTTTTGAAAGTGTGGTTATTATGTACATTAGGGAGGTTCTCATCAAGTTGAATTTATTTGGGAATCTTTGATCTTCCTAAATCTGAATATTTTATCTCTCCCAAAGTCTTGGAAATTTTTCAGTATTTGTTTTATTAAATAAATTTTTTGTCCCTTTCTCTATCTCTACTCCCTCTGGAGAAATGCTGTGAAAAATATTCTCTTAATGAAATGCCAAAAGGCTTTTCCTTATTTTCTTTCCCATCCTTTAACTAAATTATTTCAAAATATCAGTCTTCACATTGAGATATCCTTTCTTCTCTTTGTTGTAATCTGCTACTGAAGTTCTCCAATATATTTTTTTTAATCTTACTCATTGAATTCTTCACCGTCACATTTCTGCTTAGTATTAAATCTGTCTAATTGAAAAACTGTGATGGGGAAAAGAGGTAAGGAAGGAAAGGAAAAGAAAATTAAAAATAGATACAGATACAGATATACATAGTTAAGATAGTTTTATAGCTAATTTCTCTTAGTACATTGAAAAGAAAGAATGGGGCTAATAATGTTTAGGGATTATTTCATGCTTATATCTTGTAGTCAGAGTACTATGAAGATAACCACATGCAATGTGTTAATTATTGTTACTCTCTGCTAGCCTATTTTATTTTCTTTAAAGTAAAATTTAAAAACAAATGATCTCTTCATTGAATTTTCCTGACTTTACTGACTTATCTATCTATATTCTCTTATGTCTGATTGAGTTTCATTAAGATGATTATTTTGAATTCTTCTTCTTTGAAACCAGTTAATAGGGAATTACTGTATCTCTTCTGGTTGTCACTCTTTCTCTGTCCTTGTGTAAAAAATCTGCATATCCCTTTCCTATTTTAAAGAATGGCCTTAGAGGGAAAGACTTTCACCTTCCAGTGGTTGGGCTGTCAGTGGACAAGCTATGCTAGCTCTGATACAGCAGTGTCATCTCCATGGAACTTCTGCTCTCTTCTGTGTCAGCAGTGCCTACACGTGCTTCAGTGGCCTGCGCTGCAGGAATTTGTGGAGTCACTGACAGCGAAGCGGGTTGTAGAGCTTTGGCAGGAAGGACCCTCCTTGCTCTCATTTTCCTTGTAGAAAGGAGACCTATGTGAGAGGATCAGTGCTGCTATTGGAGCTGACCCAAGTGGAAGCTAAGGGCCGCTGTGTTCTGGTGGCTTGGAGGATCTATGGTTCTGGGGTGCTGAAATCAGTGTCTTGCTGACCTCTGTGGTGCCTGTGATGTGGGATTGCATTCATCCTCTTAGATCTGCGTGGGTGCAGCTCTCCTGAGTGAGTGAGCCCATGGTGTGCGTCCACCTACCTTGGGACAGTGGGTAGAGATTCTAGGACTCGGGACACAGAATGGATATGGCTTGTTAGATGACAGGATGTGCCTAAGACCCAGCCTCTAGAGATCAAGGTAGAGCCACAAGTTGAATTCTGAAGATAATAGGCAGGGTGAGAACATGGGGACCAAGAGAGAAGGTGGCATGAAATAGTTAGCTCAGAACCCTGGAGTGTTGAGAACCAGCAACCAGCAAGCTAAGAGGGACAGGATTCACTCGCAGTGAAGCCCCAGCATAGGGCATGCAGCTGTGGCTTGAGATCCTGCAGACAACAAGTAGCATAAGGCTGCCTTCTTTCCCCCGGGGAAGATGGGGACCTCAGTAGCTCACACTGTGGACAGCTCATCAGCTCTCATGAGGCCAAGGCTGTGTTTTTCTGAAGGACCAGGAGCCACATGTGTCCTAGCACCGTATCACAGTAGCTCCCCTGAACCAAAGCCCTTTTCCTCTGAATGTGGTGCTGAGCTCCTTCTGTGTGTACCTGGTAGTCCTGTCTTGGCTTTCCCACAGGCCTGCGCTGCCTGCTCCTGGAGGGATAGATGGTTGCTTATTCTTGGGCAAGAATCACAGCTGTTCCATTGGGGCTGGGCTCTCCAGACCACAGCGCCTACTGACCACAGCGCCTCCAGACCCAGCTGGGCACAGACCACAGCGCCTACTGAGGTGGGGACTGTCACCTGTGGTAGGAGCTGCAATACCTCGGCAAGGGCATAATGCACCGCAGTGTGTGTGTGCAGTGGAATGGCAGCACCATATCAGGGACAGGGACTCCCGCCCTTTAGAGAAGGGCCAACAGCAGTAGTGGCTCCAGTGTCAAGATGAGCACAGTGCCTTTGAGCCATTGGAGAAGGACACAGTGCACATCCCTCCCCTAGGGTCCTGCATGCACATGAATTCTAAGCTTCTCCCTAACCTGGGCTCAAGGACTGTGTGACTTGCAGGAGCAAAGACTGCAGGAGTCCTTGGTGGTGATCGCAGCTGCTGGGGGCTGCTCGTTCTTCCCTAGGGGGGAAAGCCTGTGGTTCTTAACTGATCCCAGCTGTGGGGATGAGTGGTGGAGACCGAGTAGTCTGTTGCATATTCGCCAGCCTGTGCTGTGGTCAACAAGGCTTCCACAGCTGTCTTGTTGCACCCTGGTGCTCTCCCTTGGACACTGTAGTTGAAATATGTTCATTTATTTTTGTTGCCAGAAGACAATGTGCTGGCTCCAGCTGTTCATCTATAACCCCATTTTAATGGCTGCATAGTAACCATTATACATGTGTTATATATTCATTGGGAATCATCTCCAACTGCAGTGTAAGCTCTTCTAAATTGTCTCTGCTTTTATAATTAGTCATGCTTGACTTCATACACATTTAAGTCTGGATAAATGTTCAAGTTTAGAATCACTATTCAACTAAAATGTCTGAGTAAGGTTGGTGTTTTTCACGTCCTATTCCTTTACTTCTTTTTCCGGTTGGTAATTTGTTCTTTTGCTTATGACTATTTTTATTCCAGCTTTAGTATGGTGGAGACAAAGTGATGAATAATTTTTAACAGTTCTGTTGATAAGCAGCATGTTTATCCAGTGGCAGTCTACAAAGAACAATGAAAACTATGTATCTTTCTAAATTTTCTGGAATAATTGTCTGCACAAAAATATTCAAAATAGAAAAAAGTGCCCTTGTTACTGTAGTCTCAGGTCCACTGATTGTCAGTAGTTCTTCATACGAACTTTATCTCTGGAAGTTTGCAGACAACTTTCTTTTCTTTAGAGCTCTGAATGAATACATTTTCTCAGCAGCTTCTAAAATGAGGACAGTTTTTCTCTAATCACACCACTAGTATCACACCTAAGAAAATTATAGGACTTCCCTGCAATTTAGTATGTAGCTCATATTTAAATTTCCTCAATATTCCCCTGTCTTCCCCAATACATTTACAAGCTGTTTTGCTTAGTACACAGTCAATATTTGGTCTTCGAGTCACCTTAGAGTTTTTTTCCCCACACCTGCTACTGGGAATTGAACCCAAGGCCTTTGAATTCAGCTGCATCCCCAGCCCTTTCTGTATTTTTGACTTTGAAACAGAGTCTCACTGAGACATTAAACTGGGAAGGCTGGTGTCAAGCTTGAGAACCTCCTGCCTCAGCCTCCCAGGTCCTGGGATGATGGGCAGGCACCATCACGTCCAGATGTCCCTTAGGTATTATAATGTTATAGCTTATGTCTAGTTGTCACCCCAAAGCCTCATGTAAGTCATGGGGTGGACTTCTAGAGTTTGTGATTAACTCTCAATGCAAGGGGACTATGGGTGCGAGGGCCACACCCAGCCTGGGGCGGGGAGAGCCCGAATGCAACTTAAGGAAGACAGACTTGCTCTCTGTCGCCATTGTTGCTGCTACTCCTCCCATTTGCTCTTACTGTTTTGCTGTTTTCCACCATCAACTGCTGCCCTCTGCCATGTGCCACATTGTCTTGGAGCCAGCTGCGTATGGACTGAGGTGTCCATGAACTATAAGCTAAACGAACCTTTCCTTCCGTACTTCTGGGATTCAGGTTTTGTCACAGCAACAAGAGAAAAGTAAATGGAGATTAGTTCTCCTGCATATCTTCATTGCGTACTTCCTCTCATGACTTTGAGGGTTTAAAAACTTGACTAACCATCTTTTAAAAGGCCCCTGACACTTGCTGTCACTGTCTTATTATTGCATTTAGGTCATCGTTGTGGACAAGCATTCCGGACGATAGTGTCTGAACTGGATAGGAGTGATCACACACCAAGATGTAACAATGTCAATTTGTCCCACACTTGGTGGTGTTGAACTCATCCACTTTCCAGAGGGGGCACATTAGACCCTTCGAATGAATACATAATGCGTGGGCTTTGATAGTGCATGAGCGTCCTGCCTCTGACAGCTTCTTTAACCAAGTTACACCATTCATTGATAATCTTGACTGAGGTCCCCCTAGAAGTTGCAAAATGGAGATATTTTCTCCTTTTCTACTTTATATTAATATTCTTTTAAGAATCTTCCATTTTGACCTTTCTCCATTTCTGTCCATCCCTCTGTCCTCTTTTCTCTCTCTATCTCAACTCTCATCACTATGAACTCTTGGATTTATTTTTATTTCAATAACTTAACACACGGGAATTTTAAATATTCAGTAGAAATTTAAAGTCTTGCCCATTTTGGCTGATGAAAATGCTCAGTGTCGTGGGATTCAGTAAAAGTGTTCATTTCATAATGTTAATACTGTACTATTCTTTTTATCATGGTAATTGTGACAGTCTTCTGCAGATCTCACTATGATATATGCTGAATTTCTTCACAATTTCTACTTCTGGAAATAATATTTTAAATTTGCAAAATTAAAAATGACAGAAAATTTGTCTACAACTTGCTCTTCAAATTCGCAGTTCACTTTTTCTGAGCAACTCACCAAGAATGGGCAATTATTTGACTTATTCAGTCCCTCTGGGATGTTTAACATTTCACCATGTGTTAAATCACTCTATGATATTTTCATCTCTTAGAGAGAAAACATGGACCTTTATTTATGATTACTGATTTTTTCCTATTCTTCACTCTCTCATACAAGCTATTTATTGGTTCCACCATATTTTAACATGAGCTACTAATATTTGAATGACAATGAGATATTTTGATCATCAAGTGTTGATTGCCAGAAATACTTCATCAGTGTTTGTGAATATGTTGATTCTCTTTCAAAGAAACAAAGCATCTTCTGAATTCAAAATTTGTATCTGGAAAGTTACAGGAAATGTGGGTTATTTTTAATATGAATATGTATTATTGTGATAAGATAGTATGTGTATATTCAGTGAAGAACAGGAAACTTCATGTAGTTAGTAACTCTTGCTGAATTTGGGTGCGTCCACTTCTCTGGGACTTGGTTCCCTTTTCTGTATGAAAAAGAGAAAGGTATTCACTCCTCCTTGTAAAACTCATAGGAGGCCCTCATCTAATTAATGTCCCTGTTGCAATTAGTATTGCCATCATTATTTTTATATTTTCTGTGGTGCTGTCTACACTTGCATGAGTTTGAGGCCATAACACTGTAGATAAGGGCCCTAAAAGTATGCCTACTTGTTAGGTAATCAAAGTTGACATATGCATATTGGCACTTACACTGTTATTCCCTGTTGGCTAAGACTGCCCGCTCAAACCCTGGGGTGAAAGACTTAAATTACTGCTCCGGTTGCTTCAGATCCATCCCATGAGCAATTTTTTACCCAATAGAGCCTGCCTGTTGGTATGCTCCATGAAACTCGACCCAACTTCCATGAACCATGATGAAATAAACTCTTTAGCTATAACAATTAGCCAAGGGCTGAATCCCTTTGTAGTTTTTTTGGTACTGAGCAAAATCACCTGGACATTTAACCTCTTTCCCAATTCTTCTCTCCCAGAGTTTTGCTATTGGCTCTTGTTTTGCAACGTCACTTTAGCCTTCTAGGTGATAGCCCCACGTTTCTGTCTAAATGGTTATCTCCAGGGGCAGAACTTCCCCCCAAGAAAACACACTGTGCAACACTGCCCCCTGCTGGACTTATCTTTTCCTTGCTTCCTTTGGCAATCCCTTCACTCATCACAGTAACATACAAAAGTTTTGGGTCGAAGGGGGAAAACTTTACCAGTGTTTTAATAAATCTTAAGCCTGTAGTTTGCTTTCTTGTTTCTATCAAGAGGTGAAGGAAGGGTAAGAGAACCTTAGTCTACATTTACTTCACAACAGAGGGAATTTGAGTGTGGGTGTCTCCATGCCGCAGAACATCTGCTCCACACACCTTCCTCCCCTTTATTCTCAACGAGACATTCTGTGCCTGCTGTTACCAGGAGATCCTTCAGGTACCCAGTGGAGGCTGAGATGCTCAAGGAGGACCTGAGTCTCTTAATGAGGCCACAGGAAAGGGGAAAGACACTGGATTCTAAAACTGATTGTTTATTAATAGCTACTTGTCAATTCCTATCTTATTGGGAAAGTAACCAACATGACCAACTGGCAACTGGCAGGGCCGGGCTGTAAGCCTGGACACTATGGTTCCACAGGATGTGGGCTTCCTTTCCTGTCCTGCTGTATCTGTTTCAGAGCTGCTATCAACCTGCATTTGAACGTTAACATTTCTGATCATGATACACAACCATTTAAAAAAATCTTTCCTTGCAAACTTTTTTACTTTTTAAGCTGTCAATTCATCAAGAATCTTGTAAAATTGTACTCTGTAACCTTTTTTTTTTTAAAAAAAAGTTTGCCTCTATTATATAAAATGTTACTTTACCAGTACACTGCCATGAGACCCAGTTACTTAAGGGTATAAGATAGCACCATTTTAAGGGAGGGAGAGAAAATAATCTGTTTTAATTCAGGAAATAATCACACAGATGGGTCTGTTAGAGATAAAAGCAAGACATTCCCAGGGGTAGTTTGTGTCAGGAAAAACAAGACACAGAATGAGTTAAAGCATTTTATTCAATAAATGATCAGGAAATACAAATTTCAGTCTTAGAAGCTTAAAAAACAAACTTCATCAGTAGGCCCTGGAGACTGGAAAATGCATAGATAGGCAGGAAAAAGTTGCTGAATGACTCTTAATAACTTGGAAATAAACAGGGTCTAGGAAAGGATGGCCAAGAGAGAAATCCCTTGGAAAGGAAAACTAGACTATAATTACACCAAATAGAGCAATTTTCAGGTTGCTGGATGTAATATGAAGTCCTGGTATTGAACAATAAAAAAGGGTTTGAGAGACTGAACTAAAAGCATGATAGCAGTAGCAGGTCACCATGGTAACCAGAGGTACAGTGATGCTGATGGGAAAGAACACCTTAAAGATTAGGTTGAGCTGATGTATAAACAGCCAGAGAGAACGAAGCAGCCAGCTGCTTTTTCTGAATACTCTTTTCTGATTTGGAAGAGGAACGATAGAGCGGCAGGCACTAGAGCTAGGCAACACCGTATCATGAGTTATATAGCTTTCTTTTGATTTGTTGGGGGGCCTTAAATGGAAGGCCAAGGTGAGGGGAAGCACCATAATTAAAGGCATTCATCCTAGAATGAGTGGCCATGGTGCTTCCAGTAGGGAGCACAGAGGAAGCAATGCCTACAAGGATGCTACGGGCCATTTCTCTACTGCCAAGCCTGCCTGGCAGCTACAGAGTGATTTAAATTCTCCAGCCTCAGAGTAGATCTAGCATCAAAGCGCACAGGATTGTAATAAGATTGGGAACACTTTCTGAGAAAGTTAATTAATTTGTCCGTAAGCCTTTGTGTTCATTGTTTCCCATCTTTCTGAGTAACATTTACATTTATATTTATCAAAGAAGAAGTGGACTACTTACAGATGAACTGGGCAATTTACTGGTTAATTGTGCTAAGAGATTTGCACCTCATTTAATTCCTTGGAAAGCTTGTCATTAAAGATAGAAAGTCATATTTTTTTCAAAATTAAGTTCAAATCATATCCAAGTCCAGTGGTGGTTTTAAATTTAAATATTCAAGATGCCCATTATGAGAGTAGACCCTGCCTCTTGGTTTCTGCCATTAAGCAAAGAATTATCAGTTTGAAACCTGAATTGGTTCAATAAGTTTATAGTAAAAGATGTCCTTGATATAGGTAAGCACTCAAAATCTATTTTCATGAGCATCTCATGTTTACAGCTGTGAGCAGAATCTGAAAAACAGCTCTAAAGCAGAAAGCCAATGAACAGGGAAAATAGAGATAAAAGGTAGAGAGTCCATTTACAGTTAGCTGTTTATGATGGCCACGCAGACCAAGGATTCCTGCAGTAGCCAGCTAGGGCGCCAGTAGGGTCTGGATGTGGTTTGCTCCCTCAAAACCGGGCTTGAGATTTGGCTTCCAGTATCACAGTGTTGCAAAATCATATACCCATTAAAAGGTATATTTGGTCGGGGGGGGAGGGGCAGAAGCCTTTCTCTCTCAAGAGTGAGTTCTCACTGTAGAGACCGGTGTGGTCACTGAAAAGTGGGTTAGTGCAAAGCTAGTTCAGCTTCCCCACCTCACCTTCCTGCGTGACTTTCGTGATGAAACCTCTCCTCCCCACACGCCTGTCTACTCTCCCGCCCATCCACATGCACAAGCACAGCTAAGCAGATACCATACAGACTCTCAGCCTTCAGCTCCTTCCATCCAGATCAACCCCTTCTTTTATACATTACTCAATCTCAAGTGTTCTAGTGCAGCAACTAGAAACAGATATAAGCAGTTGCTTTACGAAAGGACTGGGGCTGCAGTGAGCAAAGGAAGCTTGGGAGGCTTCCTACAGTCAGTGGGGGAAGCCACCTCAGTGCACTGCGGTGGGTGGGAAGGCTGGGCTTGCTGATGGTGCCGGAGCATCCAGCAGGGACCCTCCGTGTAGTCTTGCCAGAAACAATGCAGAATATGTAGTCACATTTAAGCTTCTGGTCACCGACAGATGAGGCTTCAGTATAGATGTAGCCCACATGTGGCCTAAACTTATACTGTTGTTCGCTTGAAATTTAAATTTGAACTGGACTTTTTTTCCTATTGGATCTTATTTTTATTTGTCTGCTAAATCTGGTAACTTTACCATCAAATTTAGGAGGATCAGCAAAGCTCCACAGAAGGGATGATGTGTAATCTAAGACCCGAGGGAGGACATAGGGACAGGAAAAAAACAGGGACCCAAAAGAAAAAAAAGACTTATCAGTTAAGAAAGATGCCAGGAGCGAGGTGAGGGACTGCTCTGTTGCCACGTGGCACTGCCAGGATGCACTGGACCAGTGAGCACAGGAATCTGAAGCAGAGATGGAGAGGAGGTGGCAGAAGTAATAACCAAATCCTACAGGCTCAGGGTGCTCAGCGTGGAGTCAGCCCCAGGGGCTTACCAGTCCCCGTTCCGACTTCCCGGCTCTGCCTCCAATTTAAATGTTCATTCACTTGATTTTTCATTAACGCCACATTTCTTTATCTCCTTTATGACCACAGTGCCTTTAGGAGCCTCCTCACTGGTTTCCCAGCCCCAAGAACTACAATTACGTCAGTGTCTTCAATACTGCCAAATGTCCCTTTATATATTTTTGGTGCTGTAACAAGATGTACTTGTAATGTATAAGATATGAATTTTTAATGTTTTATATTTTTTACTGAAACAGAACAGGATTTCTGAGTCATAGATTTACTAAGAATAGTAAGATATTTTGTCAATAGAAAAAGACAGAGTTGGTATCTGGTAGTGTTTGTTATAATCTGCTAATATACTATTTGTTTACCTATTTGCTTATTTAAAGTTTCTTCTGATCATGGCATTCACCTTGGGGTGCCTAGGCACAGCCTATGAGTGCTTTGATCATTTTGACTTTTACCATCTTCTTTTCTCCCTCCATCTCCAAATCCCACAGTCCACCTTCCTAGAGTTAGAACATAAATGTTACTATAAAAGACATCTCATGAAAAACATGAGCCATCACTTAATGTCACTGTATGTAAATGTCTAGGAGAGCATGAACACACTTGGACTTTTGATGAAATCTTAAAGCATATTGATTATCAGCTTGCTAGAGATGGCTATTTTCAAAATAAAATTGCCTAGAATTTTCTTTCTCGGTCAAAAAAGAGCAGGTTGAGCTCAGGAGGAATCCTTAGACATGTCTTCGATAAAACACAGTGAACATTAGAAAGTATTCTGAGAGCAGAAGCAAGGAGCTTGCATCCTGGGGAACCCAAAAGAGATTGCAGGAGGGACTTGGCGCTGTCCTGAGAATGATTAAGACTTCTGTAAGTTAAAAAATAAATAGAAGAGTGAAGATCATCCCTGGCAGACAAAAACGTTTGCGAAAGTATGGAAGAGTGCATGTGCGGCAGGGGGAAGAAGCTGACAGCACTTCCAAGCGAGGCTCCGGAGAACCCAGGCAGAAAGCTATTTAAGAAATCAAAGTAAGAGCCAATGCAACACTGCAGCACTGATACAGAGAGGAGGAGCTGTGTTTGAAATTCTGACTCATCTGTAGCACAGAAAAGTAGAACATGACAGAAAATAGGGAGGAGAGGCTTAAAGGTGGCAACGGAGGAGTGCTGATTCTTACACTTAAGGAGGACAGTAGATTGAAAAGGGCAGAATTGGGGAAGAAGATTATGAACTTGTGGTGAACACTGTTATCAGTTTAAAGGACAGTCAGAGTCATATGGGTAAGTCCCATACATAGGAGAAAATTGCAGGAGAAGACAGTCTTGTGAGACCTACATATAAATATTTACGAGAATAAGTCTTTTGTGGCAGCTGGGGAGATGGCTCAGTAGAATAAGCACTTGCCTGGCAAGTGCAAGGACCCGAGTTCAATCCCCGGTTCTGCCAAAAAAGAAAAAAAAGAACAAGTCTTTTGTGAATTATTCTGACATTAAGATTATATGATTTTATTTGTATGAAAAAGTAAAAGATCCCCTGAACTTGACAAGTGATTTTTTATTTTCTATACTATACTCAGTTCTATCTGGTAGTCTTTGCAAAACAGTCTGCCAATATCCATGATAACAGGGACAAGTAGAAAAAATTGATTACTGTAAGGAATTTTCTTTACAGAACCAGGGATTAAACTCAGAACCTTGGCAGGAAAGTGCTTATTCTACTGAGCCCTCTCCCTAGCCCCTGTAAAGTATAAACGAGATGCTCAATCTAAAAAAGTAAGAAGATGATGGTAAATTATGTTACACACACACATTTTAAAATACCATTTCCTTTGTTGCACTACTGAACGCTGTCAAGAACACATCCAGTGCATACACACACATGAATATGCACAGCACGTGCAACACAGCAAATGATTTCTGCCTAGAGAACGAACAAATTGTGCTCCTTTCTGCCTTCAGCTTAGATGTGGCTCTCCATTCAGAGCCACTCTAGGAAGATAATTTTTGACCCATAATGAGAAACCAGGTGTGTTTCATCTCTCCTGATGTTCATTTTGTGCTGCGTCTTGTTCCCCATCTATTGAGAAAATGTGGAATAGAAAGATTTGTTCTGACAGCACTCATACGTGAATCTCACTGTCATCACTAGAGGTGGCCTCAGTTTTAACTGCATTTATGAAAGAAAGCAAAACACTGAATTTATAGTAAGAGAATTATTTGGTGTGTGGCATCCTAGGTCAGTAGGGAACATAAATATTCTTGATCTAAAGCTCAGTGCGAACTTTCAGGCCTATTCCCAAGAAGTCCCATCAAGACACATTACCATTTGAAAAGGTCCATTAGTAAAAAAGGAGAACAAAATCTAAGGAAAATTTCTCTCCCCATGTATTTATGCCATTATGAGTATACTTCCTTGAAGAATACAACCAAATGAGAAATCACATAATGAAATGTCATATTCTTTGAATATTCCCCATACAAAGCTATAACCACTATTTAATCATCACGTACTGATGATTCTTTTATACTAAACCATTTGCACCATAACCACAGCCAATAATAAACCTGCAAAATATTAACTGGATTATTTATGCACTAAGTTGGAGCTCTTCCTGTGAATGAGCCTAATTATCACCTTCCGCTCCCATAAGGGCTGATGAGCAGATGGACTAGGCCTGGAGAAGGAGACTCCCAGAAGTGAGGTTCAAAGGCAGCGATTGGTGGAAATTAAGGTGCTTCTTCTTTGCACTCTACTGAGTGAGATCCATTTGATCACTGAATTTATAAGCATAAATCAAAGGATGAACTAATATAGAGGCTTAAAACGCCCTCCATTACACTTTGCTTCATCAAACTGACAAGTTCAAAAATGAACTGGTAATGTCTGCTGGCAGTGGTTCAGAGAAATACCCATGTATCACATGCCAGGAAGTATCGGTTGGAAACAATAACTGAGCCACGTTGCTCCACTTAGTGCAAGTAAGTTGTGCAAGTCCTTTTTCACCACCTAAATGAATAAGAATTTATATTTGAGATTGTTTATCAAGGCATTCATTAGAATTTGGAGGGAACAATAAGTTACACTCCTTGGATGGAAATAAGATTGGTCAAATAAATGAGTAGACATATCTTAAAATCTTAAAAAAATGTATCCTTCCGGGAATCTTTAATGATTGGAGGAAGTGTGTACAGCTTCAGACTGAGCAAAAAAGCATGACACAAAGCAGTATATTTAATCTTAATGGTATGTGTGTTGCTGTGTAAGCATGTTTGTGTGTGTAGAAAGAGTAGCCTTAAGTGAATGATGAGATGTGTCCTGCTGTGTTTTTGAATGATAGGAGTGTAGTAATTTTTTATTTTCTTATTTATAATTTTCTGCTTTATCATTTCTTAATAGTAAGCATTCATTTCTCTTAGACTTGCAAAATAAAATTTTAAATTAAAAGTTAGAATGCAGCACAATTATGTATCTGAAATATCTAAATATTTTACTTATTACTCTCACTGAGAATGGGATACTGTTCACTAGTGAGGTATCATCTTCCCGTAATTCACATGATCTGTCCTAAGGCGGTCTAGTTTCCAAGGCAATAGAATTCCTATGTGTGATCCTCTGTCCAGCATTTTTCATTTTCTTTCCATTGTCAGCTTAAGATGTCTGTGTTAACATAGCTAGTGCTGTGTCTTCTAAGCAAGCCATAATCATGGTTTCCATCAATATCTGCTACATCAGTTTTTCAGAAAAATTTAGACTCTTCTGAAATCTTTAGTTCTTTGGGTTAATTTGTTAGGTTCCAGAATCGTATCATAGTTACTACATGCTATTGAAGGACAGTGAGTATCCTTTCTTTTTCAGGACGTGAATTTTTGAGAAAGTGTAGGCACACTCTTGGTGTCGCTTATGTGGTATTACTCATGCTATTCAGAGTATCTACTTTTATACTCTTCCTGAGGCTTTTTAAAAAAAATTTGCATGTGAAATCATACTTTGCAGATGATCTTTAACAAGTTGGTGAATCTAAGGGCAAACAGAATTTCAAGTTTTATTTACTCATTAATCAATGCAAAAGAGAATGCTGCTGAAGTCAGATTGTGCCCCTATATCTACTATATGGTGTCCACCATGTGTTAGGAACACAAGCCAAAGGCATCCACCTCAACACAATGAAGAGCATATGTGATGTTACTGCAAAGGACTAACAAGGAAACACCAAAATAAGCCAGTGCCTGGCTTATTGGACCCTGGGACCTGCAGATTCCAGAAAGATCCCCCTATTCTGGCATTTGGAATCACCAACTGGGTGGCTTAACCAACAAAATCTTGCCAAAATAGGGGCCTGAGTCTAAACCAAGGTACCACCACTGTCGGCTCCTTTCAAGGGTGGTGAGAGAAAGCTGCATGTCGGACTCACCTTGCTTATAGATGGCTGTCTCCTTTTGTGTCTTTGCATGGACTCCCTTATTTGCATATCCTTCTTCCTCTAAGCTCTCCAGTCCCATTGCTGTAGGATCCTACTGTACTTCAGTATGACCTCATCTTAACCACTTCCATCTTTAAGAAGCCTTTTTCTAAGTAAGATCACATTCTGTGATACTAAACATTGAGACTTCACCACATGAACTCCAGAGGGCCCTTATTCAATCCTCAACAGGGATAGCATGGAGGAAGCTTTTGTACAAAGCTAACCCTTAACTTTAGTTGAAAATGGCATGAGAGAATGACCTAACTGAGTTGAGCCAGCATGCTGGCTCAACTCAGGTCAAGCTCGCAGGAAATCCAAAAGCCCGCAGCCAGCAAGGTGCCGTGCTTGCGTCTCTGTGTCACACTGGAGACTGTCACAGGCATGCATTTCCTGCTTGAACGTGAAAGGTAAAGCATGGAGGCAGCGGGAAGCCAGAAAAGTGCTGTGTCTGTTCATATTCGAAGTTTAGAAGTGATTACTCGGATAGCACTGTGATTTTTGCAAAGTAGGTTTTTCTGCCAGCAGAACTCCAGCGGGCACGTAGGCTCTTTTCATCCCAGGAGCCCCTCTGCCCTGCTTCAGCTTTTCCAGTGCTTTCTCAAGAAACATTTGCTCTCAGCTTTATTTTCCCAAATTATTTCAAATGTTATTGCTTTTAACCATCTTTTGAATAATTTAATTCATTGACAATTCCTTTCATTTAGAAATTAACAAATTCCATTTATGGCATTTATTATTTACAGAATGAAGCAGGATAAAGATTTTAAAATTCAGAGTATTTTAAGTTGCCGGTTGGAAATGTAGTTTTGATCCCATACTGTAGACGAACAGTTTAAAACCAGCTCCAAATCTGAACAATGTCATTTAGAGACTCTGATTCTTCCATTATAAGCTTTCATAAACCTTTCACTTAACAATTATTAAATCTGTAAATGAATTCCAACTGCCTGAATTTCCTTTGCAGAAAGCTTCTTAAATTAATTCTCATTTTAATTCTTCTTGGCCTGAGGGTAACATCAAGCAGGCTGGTGTGTTTCATGACTCTTAAAATATCTCCCACTGTAAAGTAACTGCCTGGATTTATACCTAAAGCAGCAGAGTTGATTAAAAGATTGTCACTGCAAACCCTGTTTATTTTGTTCGGTCTCAGAATCACAGCATTTGTTCTCACTATCCCAAGGGTACATGTACAGCCACCATCAGCAGCATTGATTAAAATGTGAATAAATGCAAAATATCAGAAGCTTCTCAGTTATTCTCAGATTGAAGACTGAGCAGATAGCAGCATGCAATGGCATTAAGTGTGCTCTCTTTCAGATTGTATTGTATCAGATGTGTAAGATGGGTCTTTCCTCAGGTTTTGTGAAGGGCACCCTATGACATGGTACCCCACCACCAAAGGCCAGGAATTACAGAGTCCACTCGGCTAACGGCATGGGAAGTACTTTCCACTTGGTGCCTACCACACCTCCTACATTGTGCAGAAGAAGACGAGGCATATTGCGCATAAATTAGGATTTTTAAAAAATGTACTACTAATCTTTTCTACTTGTAATTCTCGCTTAAGTAAAAGATTTAATGAAAGCACATGAAGTGTACCATATATGTCACTGGCTTCTCGATAGATCATACTGAATCATTCATCTTTTTCTTGGTAGCTTTCTATTCACTGAGGTCATCTTGTACTTTGTGCTGCAGTATAAAAATTTCTCAAGAGATGTTAAACTGTAAGAACATCATTCAGTAATCTGTTTGAGGATCAGATAAGTGATTAGATGAGTTTCCTCTCAAACACAAGAGCCTATGAATTAAAACGCCTCACTTATGTTTCTGCTCCATTCCTTGCATCTCTAGAAGAAATCTCCAGATATTCTAGAAATGCTGTTATATTATCGCCTTAGGAATGTTTGGTCTTTCCGAGTACCCTCATGCTTAGAAACCCATATCTTCACGCTGCTCTTGGCTGAGGTTTGCAACTTACCTGGTAGCCAAATTCTTCAAGAAGCATGAACTGAAAACAGTGTATTGCTGTATTAGAACCTTCCCTTGAACTGCAGTTGTTTTCAGTCTGACACGGACATGTGCTGTGTACCATCCTTACAGCTGCATTTGCATATTTTACATCAGTAATTTCAAGAGAAAATGTGTGGAGAGAGAACAAAATGCTAAGATTCAGGAAAAGTACCCATAACCCAAAAAATATGACATGTGAAAAGTGCTCTAAAATTCAAAACTGTGAGTATAAGCATGATGCCGCATGTGATGGGCTACAGTTAGAGCACAGGTAAACAGAGCTACTGAATAAAATTACCTTGACGATTTGTGCATAAGATGTCCATAAGACATAAATGAATCTCATATTTAGGCTTTGATAACACCCTGAAGCTATTTCATTATACAAATGTTGCAAAATTCAAGATGATTCAAAATCTATATCACTTTTGGTTCCAATAATTTGGGTAAGGGATATTTAATTTGCATGCTATTCGCCTATGTGATACCTTTTGATCCTTTAACTGCTATCTTCTAGAATTATTAGTAACAAGGTCACAAAGAAAATGGTAAAGGAAAGAATGACCATGAAAATAGCATTATGTATGGGCTTTAAAAAAGAATATTGTAAAAGAATTCAAACCTCAATGAGTGCTCTACGTGCAAATTCTAATTTTGTTTGACCATACCTACTCTGACTAGAAGGCAAACTGAAATAAATAAAAGAGAATCTCCCTTTTTTCATCTAAGAAGATCTCATTAGAGACTTCTGCAGCAGCAACTGGAGGTATATTTTCACACAAGCCAACATGTTATATGCTCTCCAGCAAATACAATCATGCTATGTGGTTTTAGAAGATGCAGCAGCTTCACTAAAGACCAGTGGGACTCATCTAAGTGAAGGCAGTGGATAAAGGGAATTCAGTATCAGAAAGGAGAAGTGTGTTTGTGGAAATGCTAAATAAAATAAATGAAGCTGCATTGAAGAGAATTTGAATATCAACCAACAAATCTTGCAGAGCAGTCTTCTGAAATGTATGATTCAGAAAACTTCCTAATTGTGATGATAAATTTAAAATATAAATATATATATTTCGCGTTGTCAATTTGTTTATTTTGGTACTAGGGGTTGAACTAAGGACTTTATACTTGCCATGCAGGCACTTAAGCCACTAGTTATCTTCCCAGCTCCTTCTTTTTTAGTTTTTCATGTGTTTTGGAAATGCTAGTTTGAATAAAGATAAGCATAGGGCTTATTGTTTATTTTAATCAAAAGACATCTATCTTAGAACATTTACCATAATAAAATGGTATAGATTATAATTTTTAAACAATAAGGGTTTTATTTTGTCTTCTCTTGGTTCTGGAGACTAACATCAAGAGTGAATCCCCAGAATCTTGTCATCAAAGGAGAACTTTGTTCCTGTGTTCTCACACTGGCAAAAGGGACTGGAGAACAAGAAAGCCAGTTCTCTCCAGCCCTTTATAAGGCATTAACTTTGTCAGTAGGAAATAGGGCTGAAGACTGAGTCCCTCACAGGCCCCATTTCTGATCACAGCCACAGTGAGAATAACATCTCAGTACGAGCTCTGCAGGACACCCTGAGATTTACACTATAGTGCCCTCTCAGAGCCCTTTTGTGCTTGTGTGTTCTAGTCCTAAGAGGAAGACCTAACCCACAACCCAGGAAATTTAGCCATTGAACATGTAGGCTGGGCTGGGAGTGCAGCCCAACGGTAGAGGACATGAGGCCCTATGTTCCATCCACAGTACACACACACACACACACACACACACACATACACACACACCAGGGACACTGTGGACTCAGGGAAGCTTTTAGGTCTAGAGAATAGACATGCATCTAGGAAATCAATATTAATATATTAATTATAAATATTAAATTCAATCATAAAAAATAAATTATAAAATTATAATTAATCATAAAATTAAATAAATATATTAGTATTTGCATATTTTATTACTACTATTAAATATAAATATATGTGGTAATTGGCAATAAATAAAAAAGATAAAGTTAAAATTTTATGGCCATTATAAGGTGCAATTATGGACTGAGTTATACAGAGCTTTCTTTACTTCTCATTTTCCTTACTTTTTACAAATTCTTTAGATCATAAACCTCTTTTACTCATTGCTGCTTCCTATCGTATAACCCACTGTGCAGCATCTAGTGACCATTTGGTAAATAGTGCTGAGGAGATGAACGTATCAGAAAGATCCCTAGAAATACATACGCATTTCAGTATCCTTTGGGCAGTACTCCTAGGAGAGCCTCAACTCTATTGATTGAATGGTAAAGCAAAGAAGTGAAAGTCATAAGCCATGTAATATACAGGGAAAGGAAGAGAAGAAGTAAAAGACGAGTACAGAATTAAGAGACTTAATACACAGTTAATCAAAACAAGAAGGGAAGCCCAGCACCTGGTGAAGAGCACAAGCTTCATAAAAAGTTCCAACTTCGTTTGCTAAGTTGAACTTTATTTATTTTTTTAAAGAAAGTACAAATTAGAATTCAAGTAGAGAAAAAATTGCAAGTCATACAGAATTTCACTTAACAAAGTAATATGAATTTCAGTTTTTGTTGTTTGATACATAGTGTTGTCTTCTGACCAATTATTCATATTACCAGATATATGCATGTAAAATTGGAAAAAGAAAAAAAGAAAGAAATGTATAAGAAATTAAGAAGAGAAAAAATACAATCAAAAAAGGAGACAAAACAAATTCAATATTATCTGCTGCTTTCCACAGAACAGCAGAAATGCACAGTATAGTTGTCTAAACCATCCTACTTACATACATAAATAAATCTCTTTCCCAACTCCCTCTTCTGTCCTCTCAACTCAGTAACTCTTTCCTTTTGAATAAGTTCATTCCCTTTTCCCAGTACCTATTGTACCCTTCACGTTCCATTTTCCCTTTCATGTTCTCACACTAAGGAGATAATATGGCGTTTGCACATGCAGATCTGATTTACTTCACTAAGAAGTATGGTTTCTAGTTGAATCCATTTACTGAGAAAAGACTCAAATTTATCCTGTTTTATAGTTGAATAATGCTCCATTGTGTAAAAATACCACATTTTCCTTATCCATTCTTTATTTGATGGGCTTGTGGTTTGTTTCCAGGATTTAGCTATGACAACTTGGGCTGCTGTAAACCTGGTAAATATATATAATCTGTGGTATGAGGTTTTTCAGTATTTTTGGAAAAATACTGAGGAGGTGAACAGCTGGGTTGAATGGGATCTCCAATCCCAGCTTTTAAGGAATCTCTACACCGATTTTCATAGTAGTTGCACTCGTCCGCACTCCCACCAATGGTGCAGAAGTGTTCCTTTATCTCCACAGCCCCTCAAGCATTTGTTATTGGCTGGCTTCTTGACATTAGCCATTCTTTCTGGGGTGAGATGAAATCTCAGTGTTGTTTTAATTTGCATTTCTCAAATGACCAATGATACTGAACTTTTTTTCATATATTTACTTGCCATTTTTATTTCTTCCTCTGAGATGTATATATTCATCACAGATGTCCATTTTTCGATTGGGTCTTTGAATTTTGGTGGCCTGATTTTTTTTAATTATTTATATGTTCTAGATAGAAGGTCTTTGTCAGGAGGGTAGCTGGCTATAATTTTTCCCAGTTTGTGGATTTTCCTTTTTACTCTGTTGGGGATTTTCTTTGAAGTGTTGAAACTTTCTGAAAAGATGAGATCTTTTTGATTCTTTGAAGTATTTCTTGTGTAGTTTTGCTTCTGTTCATGAACTCTACCTACCCTTACATTTTTCTCCAGTTGATTTAGTGTTTTTGTTTTAATATTTAAATCTTTAATCCATTTGACTGTAGCTTTGTATGTAGTGATAATCATGGGTCTGGTTCTTGCCTTTGGCATGTGGAAAGCCAGTTTTTCCAGCACCATGTGTTAAAAACACTATCTTTCTTCCAGTGAATATGTTCAGCCCCTGTGTCAAAGATAAGATGGCTTGAGTGTGTTTGCAGTTGTGTCTGCATCCTGTAACCTGCCCATTGATTCTCGGGTCTGTCTCTGTGCCAGTAGCATGCTGATTTTATTCAGCTTTATTTAAATTTGTCAGTTCATTAAGCACTTAGAAACAAAATCAGCCATGATAGTTTATATTAGGGATCATTCACAGAAAGATGCTTTTGGAAAGCCGCAAATGAGAATTCCTGGGAAGACTATCTCGAGCAAACAACACCATAGATGTTCTAAAATGAAGAAACCTGTCTGAAGCCATAGGCCCTTAGAAATACTAACCCTTAAGAGCAGGCACATTTCTTTTCTTCTCATTCATTTTTATTGCCAATATGATAGTATCAGGATGAAAGACCACGAGGAATTTGACCCCAGTAATAGTTCTGTGATCCTGAGGAGGACAAAAGGGTTTGCTTGCACTGCTAACAAATTAAATCATGTGCAGTAATTACAGGTTTTCATTGTGATGAGATGAAAATTTCAAGCCCATGAGATTTAAGCAGGTTTGACATGTGATGATTACAATAGTCAGAAAATTAAAAAGGCTCCCAGGCCCCACATGGAATCCCAGACATCCATGCATTGCCCCAGTAAAGGGATTGCAAAGATATGCTTGAGGTTAGGTGATGATTTTAAGGGTATTTCTTGAAGTTAGATATGGAGAGAGCTTGGCAGATTTCCATATTCCTGTGGCACTCTTAGGGAAAAGGTTTCCCCATGAATAAATTAGAAACATTTGTCATTTGAGAAATGCAGGATTGTGCCAACTAAGGAGGAAAGCAGAGTATCTGTCACCAGAAAGCTTGGAATGATTGAATGTTCTCTTGTCCCTTTGTCTTTCCAGGTATGGAACTTTAGGTGAGGCTCACATAGACAAACTTTGGTCTCAAATTCTAGAGAATGCAAAGAGATGAAAAATCAGATGCTTTGATACATATAATCTTATTGTTTGCATTGACTACTGACAAAATAATTCTCACATGCTTGAAATTCTCTTTGGTTTAAATTTTCCATGGGGGAGGATTTGGAAAATGTAGCAAATCAGTGTTCTTGCTATTTTGTCTAGGTTAGGTCTTGCTAGCAAGCTCTGCTGCTAAATGCCTTAGATTCCATGTGAAGGCATTGTAAGGGAGGGAGGTTGC
The DNA here is from genome assembly GCA_004027165.1 of Ctenomys sociabilis. Lineage (NCBI taxonomy): Eukaryota > Metazoa > Chordata > Mammalia > Rodentia > Ctenomyidae > Ctenomys > Ctenomys sociabilis. Next base: position 131,477 of record PVKA01000534.1, on the reverse strand, counting down.
TGACATCCATCATGGTTGAAGCTAAAGAAAAATCTGTATTCACTTAAAATTGAAAAAAAAGAATATATTATTCAAGAGAAAAAGGGATCCATGCAGTGTTTTGAGAGGAATAAAAGCTCTCATCTTTTATTTCAAGGAATGTACTGAAATAACCTCAGCCAAAAGAAAGTCAATCTTCTTTTCATCATGCCTTTAAATCTCTGGAAAATACTGAAACGCAGGGCAACAGTGGAGAGCAGGTGGATTCCAAACCCAGAGCCCGAGGGCCCTGTGCTTGGCATGTGCCGGACAGTGGGAATCTGCTCCTCCATGTGTCCTGCAGCTGATGTATCTGTGCTGTCTTCTCCTTGCTGGACACTTTCTCTTTTCTCCCTTACTAGATTTTCCTTCTCTAATTACTCAAAACATTGCTTTAAATGAAAAAGCAATTTATTTACGTAGCTGGTATTTCCTTAGTTTTTATATTTGGGTAAGGTATTCTGCTTGAAAATTTTCTATCAAATGTGCGTGAAGAAAGCATAATAAAAAAACTAGAAATAATACAGCATCTCACTAAATAAAATGATATGAATTCAATAATGGTTGTTATCTGATATATTGTTGTCTTCAAATTAGCTGTTCGGATTACCAAATATAAGTCAAAAAAATTAAAAAGATGAAAAAAATTAAGCATAAAAAAGTGTGCGAGGCCGGAGCGGTTGCTCGGCAGTCCAAGCACCTGGCCGGCAAGCGCAAGGACCGAGGTTTGATCCTGACGCTGCGTGCCGTGCAACCCTGGAACTTCCGGCATCTGTGCTGTCCCCAAACAGGGCGTTGAGGTGCAAGCCTGTAATCTCAGTGCTGAGGGAGCTTAGACAAGAGGATCACTACAAGCTTGAGCTACGTAGCGACACCCTGCACCAAATAAATAAATAAATGCATTTTTAAAGGTGTGTATGTGCCCGTGTGACAGAGAATGGTGACGAGTTTGTACCTTGGCAGATGTTCACGTGCTGACGCCGCCACACCATTGCAGGTGTGGCCAGAGTCTTCCCATGGGAGGTGCCATGGCTTTGGGGTGAGATGTGACATCTAAGCCCGCATTGCTTTATTCTGTGTGACCCTTGCAAACCGGCTCACCCTTAATTAGGTTACACGAGCATGGCCAGGCCGTCTAAGATGATGGATTAATTAGGTTACAGTGAAATGCGCAAAATAATAATGAACTGTTTGCTTCTCATGAGTACAAATCAAAATGATAGGGCTGGACAAAGAAAAATAATTATCTTATTAAGCTCTTCTATTCATATACAATTAATACTTTAACACATCTGCTTAGAACCAGATAGGGAGCCTGTCATCAGATATATATACTGAGGAGGGTAGGCATGGTTACAGTTCTCCTGGTGTCTTCACATCTGATGACCAAGACTGATTTTGAATAAGTGCTAAAATGTAACCAGAGGGAACCCCAGCACGCTGCTGTATATATATATGCACAAAAAAATTATCACCTTGACAAATAGGGAGAAGTTCTTAATTTGAATTTAAAAAATAACAAAGATAAAGAGGCAGACAGTCACAAAGGATCTAGTAGTGAATGCAAAGAACACTTTACAATGTGAGAAGATGGCCAGGTGACCAGGCAGGATGGGGTTTGGAAGGCAGGAGACAGAAAGCAAAACCACACCATAGTTGCTAAGCCATAATTAAACTTTTGGACTTCATCTGGAGAGAGGGAGGGCTTATCAGTGCTGTGTAGCAACAAGGTAAGATGATCCTATTTGTGCTTTGTAAAAGTTATTGTATTGTGGAAGTCAGTTCAACATAGATGCAGAAGTAAAAGCTGCTACTAGTTTGATAGGGTCAAGCTCCAGAAAGATAGGCTTGATTCAGGAAATGCTTGGGTTGTTTGATGGATAGGACTTGGAGAGGGTCAACTGTCAGAAGATAGTGGGTTGAGAACATTAAAATCAGTGCCCAGGTCTCTGTCTGGGAAAAATAGGCAAGGGCGACAAGGGTTTGCTGATCTGGGGGCTCAGCAGGAAAATCATTGGGGCAGCACAGTCATTGGTGACACTTTCTCAGTTCTCAGTGTTCTCAGAATGTATTTCATTATTTTGCAGATGAGGAAGCTGATGGAGGTCAAATAAAAGCACACATTCACACAGCAGCTGGTTTGCTCTGCTGTCCTAGCTCTTGACCTCTCCAGAGTTCCACTGCCAGTTCTTAAGAGAGTTGTTTGTGAAATTCATGAAACATGAAGTGGAAATGATGATGGAAATAACTCTGAGTCAGAGACAAATATTTTCTAGCCACCCACTTAGGCTGAACTAAGCGAGATTTGCAAAAGGTGAGGAAAGACTCCAATCCAAAGGGCTGTGGGTCAACAAAAGCTAACATTGTGGTTGGCTCACACTGTTTTCAGTGTGGTGTCACTGCCTCGAAAGATGGGAAGTGGAAGGTTCGAGCCAGAACGTGTGAGTGTGGGAAGCCAAAGAAGAGAGTGTTTCTGTAAAGAGGATGTCAGGGCCGTGCATGCCTGTGCGCCTGCGCACAAGTACTCACTGACAGGTCAGCGAAGCGAGGACCACACAGTGAAAATGAAATTTAAAAAGCCCCTTACCTCACTAAACTGAAAGAATAGATAGATAGATAGATGATAGATAGATAGATAGATAGATAGATAGATAGATAGATAGATAGATAGATGAAGAATCTATGATTTTTTTAATATATAGAAATAGGGAGATGGAAATTTTCCAGTGAGAAGCTGAAGAGTACCTTAGTGCCAAAAGTAGCAAAATTGACCGAAAATCTCTGTGTGTAGATTAACGCGGCTCCGCCCTGGGCGGAGCACCAGGCCACTCCGCTGCAGAAGACTCTTTGGCTTGCTGCCAGATCGCCTTGCGGTGAAACATGCCGTGCATACAAATGTCCAATTAGCCTTTAGAGCTTCATTCCTTACCGCTGGAAGACGGCCAGGGGTCATCAAGTATTTGTGAGAAAACTTCTATGATGAGAAATGAAAATAAAAAGAAACATAAAATAGAACTCAGGAGTGATACAGGGAGCCTGCGGAAAGACAAAGAAGTTTACAGTTTGTGTCTTCTGAGAAAAATGAGGAGGGTGTGTGCACTCTGAAACACAAATAGGATGTTGTGATAAAAGAATATTTAGGAAACAATGTAACTCTTATGAAGAAGAATTGTGCCATCAGAAAGGGTAGTTTGGCAGATGGATATAAAAGGTGGCATTGAGAAAATTTTCCAGAAAATAAAATAAAAACCAAAAGGTATAGAAATTATAAAAGCATAAATATTTAAATTATAGGATAGATTTAAGGAATAATTTTGTCATCTAGCTAGTAGAAATTAGAGAAAAGACAAAATAAAGAGGACAAAAAAACGCATCAATTAGATAAGAGAAATTCACAAGAATTGCAAGGGAAGTGTTTCCCGAGTGAAGGATCTATCACTTTCTGAGGACAATAGATGAACACCCCACTGAACCACCTTGCGTGAGTTTCAAGACCAACACTGAAAAAGCATCTTTAGAGTCTTTAGTAGAGAGGAAGTCAAGTGTGAAATATGAGTTTGAGTAGGAAGGGAACTGGGTTTTTTAAACTAAAATGTACTGTATAATAAATAGTCTTTTCAAGTACTCAAAGGAAAAACATTTCTGACCTGCCCGTCTATATGCAGCCAAACTTTCAGTTGTCTGTGGATGAAATCCATTTTGAGACATACAAGGCCTCAAAAAATGTACCACCTATAAATCTTTCCTTTGCAAGTGAGTGGGAATCATATTCTGCCAAAGGGAAGGAATAAATCCAGGAAGAAAAAGACAGAATCTAAAAATAAAAGATATAATGCAGGCAAAAAGTGCAAGCTTTGTAGATAACAGTGAAGAGCAGTTCCTGGGAGACAGCTTTGCACCACGTCTAAAAATCCAGCCACTGCAACCCAAGAACACAGGAAGACCAGGTGTTCCCAATGATGACTGGCGGGAAGGGAAAATTCTGTGCTTGCCCATATCAAGAGGAGAGTGTCTTACAACCAAGTTAGTGACATGTATGTAGATAAATCTAAAAACTGAGACAAGTTAGCAACTTTTAATGCTAAAAGAGCAGCAAGACTTACAAGAAAGAAAATGTGATCTTACTGCAGTGGTATATAAGCATAATAAAATAGGTAATATTAATTTAAAACTCTCCTTTTACACATGTATTGGGGTTGATTAGAACCTGCGTGAGTCAGTATTCCTGTTCCGGACACACATTAACTAACACCCACAACTGAAAGAGGAAAGAGATAACCTGGTAGCTCACCATTTCGTGGGGCTTTGTCCGTGCTTGGCAGGCGCCCAGGGAGAAACCTCGTAACAAAGGGGGTGCTGACAGAGATGCTGGGGTGCGGGCGGTCAGGAAGCAGAGCAGGGGAAGCGCCTGACAGGCAGGGGCCAGGGACAGCACCCATCCGTGAGGTCCCAGCCTCATGAGCCCCGAGCATATCCAGAAGTGTGTGCGCATAAGTGTGTGTGTTTAATATTTTCAAGAGTAAAAAATGCGGGTCTGGGGAGATGGCTCAGTGGAATAAGCGCTTCCCTGGCAAGCTCAAGGGCCTGAGTTCAATTGCCAGTCCTGCAAAAAAAAATACAAAATGGTAATAAAATAAAAACATTAGAAATGATACCAAATTTCATTAAACAAAGTAACAGGAATTCAACCATGGTTGTTGTAGGGCATGTTGTCTTCAAACTAGTTACTTAGATTACCAGATATAAACCTGCAAAATTGTTAAATATATGTGTATATATAAAGAATAATAAGTAAATAAATAAATACATTTAAGCATCAACTGCTTCCTTCAATATACTAGCAGGAATCAGAAGTATAATTATCCGACTATCCTGCATTATACATGAATATAGCTTTTTCTCTTTTTTTTTCATCCTTTTCATCATCTGAGATTTTTCTTCTTTTTGAACATATTCTTCCCTCTTGCAGCATCTATGGTGCCCTTCAGATTTCATTTACTCTTTCAGGTCCTCACACCACTGAGACAAATCTGATGTTTGTACCTGTGGACATGATTTTTTTCACTTACCAGTACAGCCTTCTGTGCCTCTTATTTTCTGAGGGCTCCTTCACATATTTATTTTCTTTTTTATGGTTAGTTTTTAAAGTTTTAAAATTTTAATACATATTTGCAGTACATAATAATGACATGCACTTAGGAAGTTGGTACATGTGTATTGCACATTTCAACTCTATTTCCCCCTTTCCTTTACTTCCCTCTTCTTTTCCACCATCAGAATTGTTTACCTTATAAGTCCTTACAAAATTAATTGTCATATTTACAGATTGAAAACCAGACTAATGTGTCAAAGAACATATAAAATACATGGTAGTGGTCCTAACTGAAGGTACTTTTAGATATGTTGCCTACCCTGGGTTGCAGTAACTTTTTTTCTCTCTTATTTCCTCTTACCTGTCTCTTATTTTGTGCTTTCTGTATATACTTAGTTCTTCATATTAGAGAAACAATGAGATATTTAAGCTTGTGTCTGAGTTACTTCATTTAACATTATGAGCTCATGGCACATTCACTTTCCTACACATGATCCAAATTTATCTTTCATACCATTGGGTGTAAATACAACATTTTCTTTGTCCATTCATCTGTTGATGGATGTATAGGTTGTTTACCTTGATGTGTATGAGACATCTTTAAAATCAGGGAGAAGCACTATAATAACATTTCTTATAAATTTGCTAGTCATGGGAGGTTCCAAAAGATCAAAAGTTATTATGCATAAGGAGAGAAGAAAAATCAGGAATGGATGGTGGTATGATTGAGAAATAATTCATGACAAGACATCAAAGCCATCAGTGAATGAAAAGAAGCATTCAAGATATTGGAAAATGAATAATTTGGGAAACAGTAGAAAGAAACAACTACTAGGAAATGATACCATTGAAGGAGCAGGTTTCAGAGTAAGAGAAGACTAATGGCTTTTCCAGGAAGAGCCAGAGGGTACAAAGTCTCTCCTTCCAACCTAGAAGCGAGTTAATCAGCATACAGTGTGAGGAAAAAAAATCAGCCTCTTTTCTTCGCTCTTTTTTTGGTGGGGTGGCCCGGGGGCCATGCACGTGAGGCAAGAACTCTGCCCCAAGCCGCGTCCCAGCCCAACATGCACCATTTTTAAAATTTACAATATAAAAAAATAGGAAGGAGCAAGTTTTATTTGCTAACAAGAAGATGAGCATCCAGTCAAAGAATAGGAGATCAGTGAAGGAGATGTGAGGTGCGGTGTGCGAGATCCAAGGGAGAAGCGGACAGGAGAAACTGGGGCGGGGACCTGGCTTCTGGACGCTGTCCAGGATGAGAGGAAAGATAGACAGGATGGCTAAGAGAGCTTATATTTTGGGTTAATCAGAGGGAAAGCCATCTTAAGTGTTCTAAATTCCAAAAGTTTTGATGAATGGTGGACACTGGGTAAACAGTGCTGGTACAGGCTTGGATGTTCTCCTTCTCTTTTTGGTTGATTTAAAGCAACAGCCGATGCAGTGGCAGCAATAAATAGATCCAGAGAAACAGCCACATGGTCCCTCTCAAAAGTTCGGGGAGAGACTTTGAATGAGACACATGAACAGTAGATTCATCACCCCTTTACGAGTCAGAACTGCAGGGCATGTGTGTCGTGGCTCAACTGTATGGGCTCACTGCTAGTACTCACTGTCTCTATCTTTACTGCTTATCTACTTTAACAGTCTGCCACTCTGTCAAGATATCTTCCTTCCTTTGTGGCCTCCTCTTTCACCTCCCATTTAATCCATAACCCAGTCTGAATTCATCTCCTCATCCATCTTCCTAGCCCTTTGCTTTTCTATTCTCAAGCCACTGCCACAAACTAAGCTATTACTACCCATCGTAAAAAACACAAAGCCTTCAGCATGCATTTACTGGGAGCCTAGCAGACACCACGTATTTCCTGGAGCCATTAGTGGGATGCCTAAGTAGAGGCAGGAAAGCAGTTACAAATTCAGGAATCTTAGGTAAAACCACAGTTGCCATGTCATGTGCTTCCAGATGCTAGAAATGGGAAGTGGAGCTTGGGAGATAGACAGCGAAAGAAGGGAAAAGTCATTGTTTTAGGGTTTTCAGTGTGCCATCTACCAATGGCCACATACAGTCAAATGTGTGCAAGTGCTTACTCACCAGGCTCCCCCAGAACATCCTTCCTTTGATTTGCCAAGTTAAAGGAGAAGAAGAGCGTTGTGCTGAAACCTAGCAGATGTTAAGCACATTCTGTCTGGTTGCCTCCAAGTTGGCCCTAAGTTAATCAATTAAAAAAAGCCTCCTGCACAGTCTTTAATAAAATATCACTGATTTGTACTTCACCAATAAATTTATATTCCAAGTAAAATTAAATTAATAGATGAAATACAGAGTAGTATTCATTGAAAACAAATTTTGTCCTTGGCAAACCACATATGTGTCATGAATTTAATAGTAAGGAAGGCAAGATCTGTCTCAAGAACTTGCCTGAAACATGGAGAAATAGCGAACACCACTGAGAAGTGATGTAACTATTCTTCCTGGAGTCACAGTCAGGCACAGTGACCTTTACATTAGAATGGGAGCTTGTTGTGCAAGTAGAGTCCCATACCTACTCACTTATTCATCCAGATACTCATTTGCTCATTATACTGTTGTTAGTGAATATCTGTGATGGGCTGGGAACCAACAGAAGTACAGGGACAATCAAAACCCAGTCCCAAGATCTACTAGCCCATGAGAACATGGCATGAGAGGCAGCAGGTGAAGTGTACAAAGTGCCCCGAGGCAAGTCCATGCAAACTTGCGTGGCATTGGGTCATTTAGACCTCAAAGAATAGGAAAAAGATGCCACAGATACCCTGGAAGCTCTGTGATAATTACACGCTGCTCTCTTGCACCCAAATCATAGAAGTCATAAAGGTGGACTGACGCTCTGGAATGAATAACATCTGTTTCTAAGCTGTGGCTCCCGCACCAGCCTGTTCAATTCACCCACCCTCTGAAGAATCTGGATCAATTCCTGGAAGCCAGCAGTGACCCATTGTCTGTTGACTGCTAGAATGAATTTGGGCATCAACAAGAACACATCCGAAGTTTGCAGGCTACATTCGAATACTTTTTTGCAGAAATGAAAGAAATATCCTTGCTAAAAAAGGCCGGAAGTTTCTCTTCAACACTGCCATTTGTGTAATCTATAAAAGTGTGTTATAGACCTTGTTTCAGTTTAGAGCATAGTTAGAATAATAGAGCAGAGCAGGGGGCATGGTCTGTCTGATTCTACGCCAGAGTATTTGATGTTGCCAACGCTTTACACCTGTCTGAGCGCATTTCTTTGTCAAACTGGAATAAAACTTATCTCACATTCCTTGTTGGGCTTTCTAAGGACTCGGCTGCACAGTGTATATGTGCGTCCTATGTAAGCTGTAAAGCATTCTAGAATTATAAAATGCATACTGAAATTAAATTTTGGATCTCTAAATATCACAAGGATCATTTCAAAAACCAGTTGACTGGACGCACCTTCCCAGCCCTGAATCCGGGCATGGTGGCACACACCTGTAATCCCAGCCCTGGGGAGGCTGAGACAAGAGGATCACTACAAGTCTGAACTGTATCCAATAAACAGAGTTTTTTAAAAAGGAAGTCTGAAAGGCAGTTGATTAAACAATTTTGTGGTTTTCTTTGTTGTGATTTTCTTTTAAACATTTTTTTTTCTCTCTCTCTCTGTAGTGCAGTGCCTGGAGATGACCACCAAACGGAAGATCATCGGCCGCTTGGTGCCGTGCCGGTGCTTCCGGGGTGAAGAGGAAATCATCTCCGTGTTAGACTACTCCCACTGCAGCCTGCAGCAGGTGCCCAAGGAGGTCTTTAACTTTGAGCGAACACTAGAGGAGCTTTATCTGGATGCTAATCAAATTGAAGAGCTACCCAAGGTAATTTCTGAGAGCCTAGAGCACCCGGTCGATGAGTATTTCCTCATTTCCAAAGAATCTGCAGAATGACAATGTTAATTGTAGCCTTCTCTGTGGGTAATTGGGAAGTTACTTGAATTGATGTAACTTCCCTCAATATTCTTGTCAAGTTTTAATATAATTCCATTTGTCATTTCATGCGCTATAGTGATAAAAGCCAAAGAAAATCATTTTATGGATTATATCTTTTTATTTTAAAAGTGGCCTCTAAAAATACAGATTGCAAGGTTGTGATAAATATCTAATATTTGTCAATATTAGAAAACAAAAGAAAAATGTGACATTTTTCTAGAGCTTAAAATCGATATGTTACCTGTTAAAGTGATGTTTTAATATTTTATGCTATACATTTTAAATCTGAGAAATGCTTTTACATAAACACATACATATATAGTTAAAGCTTAATAAAAACATTTTTCTTGGATTTAAATATTTGATTATCAAAAATAACACTGAATTTATGTGACATATAGCTAATAAAAGGTTTAAATGGCCAAACCTCATACATATATGCATTGTCATTATAGTGCCACAAGGAAAATCAGCTCTTCCATGACCCTCTTCTCGATTACAGGGAAGACGGGATGCTAAAATATGACATGAAGCAGACCAGAGCTGCTCAGGAGAAAGGTCCAGTCTAAATGGGAGCACCTGAATAGTCACTTCAAGCCCTTAGTTTAAGTAGTCAGTGTGACATTTACCTATGAAGGCCTTGAACTGAGAGGACAAATGACATCATATAAAAATTGCTATTGCTTTTGCTAAAAAGAAAAGTGTTTTAAATATGCAGTAATAAGAAAAGAATCTTTCACAATAGAAACTGGAGCTTCATTATGGAAATCTACGATTTCAGCGTGCTGACCGAAACAAATGACGAAGAATTCATTTCACTTGGGATCATAAATCATAGTACTTGACAAAAATGCTTGAAAATTAGGAACTATTTAATGTGTAATTCAGAAACAATATTAGTCATTTTTGACACCTTGCCGGTCTTTTCTCCATGGAGCCATATCAAATTTCTTGCATCCGCGATGTCAATATTAGCATTGACATCAAAAAAGGCTGAGCTAGAATGAGCTCTGTCCCACAGAATAGGAAATTTGGGGGTAGGTTTGCTACCTCATTTGTACCTGCCTCTGTGGACACAGACTTTCATGGTGACTCTCAAATAATGGACACTCTTTTTAATCAGTGCCAGGTGGCGCAATAGCAAAAGCTTCATGTACAATATGACCTGATGAACAAAACCATGCAAGGCTAAACCATTCACTACTGTACTATTTTGTTCTAATTTAGAAAAATAGGTACAACTACTTTTATCTCAGGTCAGAGCAATGTAGTATTCCCACATAAAGTACAGGGAAGCGCTTATCCAACTGAACCATCTCCCTGGCCCCTTCCGCATAAAGTACAGCACAGCAAATTAAATTTGAATTGTGGATTAAAAGTAGACAATTTTATAGTACCATTATTTCCCCAAAATGAATGGGGTATATTTATATTTTTTTTAGAAAAAGCTTTTTTTGTTTATACAAAATTCAAGTTTGAGTATTTTTGTCTTAACTCGAATTCTTTTTCTAAATCCATGAAACATGTTTTGTAAGATAAATAGCAAAATCATACTCACCTAACCAAATGAATGTTTAGTATCTATCTACTGTGCTCTACAGCACTTGAGGCTTTGTGGATGTCACAACAGAAATAAATAGCAATTTCTGCTCTTGAGGTCTTGATAGCTAAATTTCAGAGAAAATTCAAAGCAGTAGAGCCAGTGCTCAATAACGCATGATCAAAGCTAAAGAGCCAGGGGAAGTGGGAGAGTTTGCATGTGAAAAGGTGAACTGTTCTTGGAGAGGAATGGAAAGGGCTCAACCAATGAGCATTGGTGCAAAACTCAAGTGGTGCATATGGTGGGGAGGAGCAGAGCTGTAGCTGCAAGGGGCAGGTGTGTTGGTGCGTGCTGACACTATGCAGAGAGCGGAGGGAGGATCCAGACAAGGTCAGGTCTCAAAAGCTGATTCTTCCTGCTAGATGGAGATTCTTAAACATCACATAATGGTCAGGAGCCTTATAAATAATCTGGGAACATGAACCTTAAGATCCTTTCTTTGCTTAGTTACAACAGTGAATGAGCAATAAATAAAACTATGTATGTAATGCTCCATATATTTTTCCAGTACATTATTAGTAAGGAGATATATTTAATTATATTTTTATGTCTAAGCTTTATCTACTTAAATTAAATGGGTGTCTGACCTCATGGCTTGCCTAAGCCAGACTTGTTAAAGAAGAATTGTGGGTAATTGTCTGTTTCTTTTTTGTTTGGCAGAACCAGGGATTGAACTCAGGCCCTTGCACTTGCCAGGGAAGCATTTATTCTACTGAGCCATCTCCCCAGCCCCAAGGAATTGTCTTGGACCATTTATGGGGTGTGTGTGTGTGTGTGTGTGTGTGTGTGTGTGTGTGTGTAACAAAAGTTGTTTTTATACATTTTACTTAAAATCAAATACTTCAAAAACCCAAATTGTATTAATTAAACAAGAAAGCATGTGTGTGCTTAAGTGCCTGCCTATCTTTATAGACACGCATAACTGTAGGATGATTGAAATACTATTATTGGTCATCACTTTACTAACTAAATCACAGAAATTTGTATAATATCTGATAAACATGGGTTTCCATTCACCTAACTGTAGCGGCACTAGAGGCAGAGTCAGTGCTGTGCCTTTCTTAACCCCGAATTCTCCTTTTGCCTGTGCAAGGCAGGCACCATGAAACACGGTAATGAAAAACATAACAAAAGAGAATATAATAATGTTAAAAATTTATGATCTTGTAGGCCTGCATTACTAGCCTCCAGGGCCGCAGGTTGCATGCCTATTCTAAAGTCTCTGTTGTATTGAGGTTGATCTAAATTATGTGACATTTGAGAAATGGTAGTAATAGGACCTGGTTATATTTGTGCATTTTGAAATTAAAAAACAAAATGAATGATTATCAGTTGTGTTGCATTAATATATCCCAAGCAATAGAAAAGATAATACAAACTGAATTGTAAAAGAAATAGTCTTGTTTGGCTCCCATAAAGTAAGGTCCACCTCAGTTCAGGATTCAGAATTGATTTGTGTTCCCTTCTTCTGAAGCTGGCTTCTCAGATGGTAGCAACCTGAATGTACCAGTTCTGGAGTTCACTTGTTTAGATACCAGAAAGAGAAATACCAGCCCCTGAAAATTTCTGAAGAGGAAGAAGTGTTTTCCCTCAGAATTCCTCAATTAATTATCCTGAGATTTAATTGTTGTGAATAGTATCATAAATGCATTTCTAATTCAATTACATTGTAGTTGATTGCAAACAAGCTACTGTGGCAAGAAAAGCTGGGTTACCACATTTGATTACTTCATGGGTAGAGATGCAGTTCATGGCAGCAATACAAGGAAAGAGCTAGAAAGATTTGGGGGAGATTAATACAATGTACACTAGCAATAAACAATTACAAAATGATTGTTATAAGAGGAAGTTTTGCTCTTAATCAATGATTATATATAATGTTTTGAAAGACTTTAGTAAAAGTAGTGACCTCTTTGAGGAATTAAATCATAAAAGTTGGTTAAACATTTGCTCTGCCACCTTATTTTGTTTTTTCATTTGTATATTTTTGATCCTTCTGTATGCTAGCAGTCTTAATTGCAGACTTGATTAATAGATGATGGGAATTAATCCAGCATGTGTGCTCTTAGAAGGTAGAGGAGGAAGTCACGCAAGACACACCTTCAGAGGGTGAATCTCCTGCTGGTGCTTGTCCCTCTGACTTCCCTCTTAGCCATTGATGTGAGCTGTTTTGCTGCCCCATGCTCTTCTGCTGCGATGTTCATGCCTTGGAACCAGCCATATGCACACTGAGGACTTTGAAGAACTGAGTCAAATCAAAATTCTTTTCTTTTAAGTGATGCATATGGAGGGCTTTCTTCCAGCAACAAGAAAGCTTATCAATATAAATAAAATTGATGACAGAGATATGGGATCATTGCTGTGACTAGCCATGATCATCTACTCAGAAGCCTTTGGAACTAGTTTTTAGGAGGAGTTTGTAAAATGTGCAGATGCAACAATTGATGGAGAATGCTAGTTAGAGTTCAAAAGGCCAGAACGCTGATAAGAATGTAGACAGGAAAGCGCAGGCTCATGGGGATTCATGGGAATGAGTATTTGAAACTGGACTGGAGGGTGTACAAGGCACATGCTGACAAAGAATTTGTCTATGTTTTGCTCATGCCCTAGAACTTTCTCTGAGGTGGAGTTTTAAATAATTGATCTGGTAGAGGAAATTCCAAGGCACTAAATATTAAGGGTGTGAATTGGATACTGACAGCTATTTGTAACCAGATTTATAGTGAAAATTAGTAGAAAAACTCAGAACAGAAAGATTTAAAATGTCAATTTTGGCATCTCACCATTGTATTTGGGCCCATGAAATCCAACTTGTGGATACTCGAAGTGTAAAGTTAGTTACACCCAAAGGAGGTGTAATTGCTAATGAATTTAGGAACAGTAGAAACAAACACCATACTTTGCAGAGTCAAGAAGACAGACCCTTGAGGGCATCTCACGGATTAGCAAACCCACTCCTTTTGCTGGATTGAGAATGCAAAACTGTGAAACTTTCATGTAAGAAGTGAGCCCCTGGGTGTTGCTTGAGAAGGGCCACCCAAGGACTTGGCCCTGGGATTCATTTTATCTGGCTAAGCCACCCAGAAACTCAGAAAGCACTGAGACCATGGCCAAAAGAGTCTGGCCACCGTTTGAGCAGGTGGCAGACCACCATCCACAATGATGTTCGTTCTCCGCATAATGCAAGCATTGTTGAGTCATGGAGTCTTCCACCAAGATTTCAAGATTTCATCCATGAAATGTTACCCTGAAAGGTGGACACAGGAAACTGTGAGGATGAATTCAAAAGTGGAGGACAGAACCTTGGATATTGGATATAGCAGCAAAGTGGAATGCCTGCTAAGGAAGACTGCATGCAATGACCAGGGCCTGCCCAAGAGGCTTAGCCCAAGGCCATGTTGACAAGGGCCAGCCCCAGGCCACATTGGCTACAACTGACAAATCCACAAGGATACGTGTTCCAAGTCCCTCTGGAATTCATATCTTTCCACCATGTGTTTGGATGCTGAACATAGAGCCCTAGGATGTAATGTTGGCCCTGCTAAGTTTTGATCTGATTCCTTTCTATCTTGCAATTCCTTTTTTGGTATGGGAATGTTAAAATCGGATCACTATATATTAGGAACATATAACTTGGTTTTTAATTATGTAATGCAGGAGGCAACGATGGTGAATCTTTTAGAACTTTCATTCATAACGAACAGTTGGCTGCAGTACTCGTGCCATAGATTCATCACCACTATTGTAGGGCTTCACAAGGTAGGAGTTCACTTTGAGTTTTAGTGGAGACTTTGTCTTGGACTTTTGAGCAATATTGGAACAATACTGAGACAATGGTTGAGGCTTTGAAGAGGGGCATGTGCATTTTAAGCTGTGAACAGGGCAGTTGTACCATGTTACATGGAATTATGATACTATGTTATTTGTAGATTTAGTGTGCTTTAAGCAGATGAAGCCAGATATCAATTTGATAAAGGATAAATTTTATTTATTTATCCCAGTGATAAAGGATAAATTTCCCCTCATTAATCTTATTAGCTAGACTAAATAAAAGACTCCTGAAGAACTGGCTGGCCCACTGAGGTACTGTACTAACCACTGAGTGAATTCATTAAGGCTCCCTGCTGGGTGTGCCATTTGGAGGTGGGCCCCAGTTGAAGGAAGTGGTCTGCTGAGACCAGGCCTTGGAAGGACTTATTTCTTGCTGCTGCTCTTCTGCTGTGCTCTGCTTCTCAGTTTCCATAGAGTGAGCAGCTTCATTCTTCCACACCTCTATCCCAGGCTCTTCCTGCCTTGAATCAAACCAACCATTGACTGGAACCTCTGAAACCATGAGCCCAGTGAAAGTCCTCCTTTCACTTGAGGATGATGAGACTGTTGTCCTAGCAAAAGAAAGTTGACTAACTACATTCTGATGCTCTTGTGATTAGGATTTCAGATTGCCTGAGTAATCCAGTGGATGTTTCTGGTTTTGATATCACATTAGAGTACAATATTGTTTGGTGAACATTTTTTTGTTAGTTTTTGACAGTTTATATTGAGAATATCCTAACTGGTCATAAAATCTAATATAAGATATTATATAATGGGGAGAGAGCAAAAAAATCAGTTAATTGCATCAGCAAAATATGTCAAATGTGTTAGGAAAGATGCAAATTAGATTTGAAAAAAAGAAGTAGTATTTATATTAGGAATATGTCGATTGATATGGCTTAATTTTTCCTAACAAAATGTAAAACTGTAGAATAATGTATCTTTTTTACAATGATGGATAACTTCAAAGCTCATGCTCTCTATTAAAGTAAGTGATAATAAATTC
The DNA here is from genome assembly GCA_004027165.1 of Ctenomys sociabilis. Lineage (NCBI taxonomy): Eukaryota > Metazoa > Chordata > Mammalia > Rodentia > Ctenomyidae > Ctenomys > Ctenomys sociabilis. Next base: position 115,970 of record PVKA01000534.1, on the reverse strand, counting down.
ATTAATTTGAATTAATAACTTAAACATATAAAAATAATGGACAAATCTGTATTATATATGAGGTAGTGTGGGGAAACAAAAATGAGAAAAACAAAACCTTGATAAATTTCTTGAAACTGCAAAAATTTTTAAAAGAGAATATCATTTTAATAAAGTCAACATGTCCACAGATTTACAATACAGAGAATAAAATTTGCTAAATTAGACCAATCCAATCATATCTAAAAGAAATATATCTAAATTTAAACATTGGACTTTGAAAGTTTTCCTCACTTTCAAGTTTATAATCTGTTCCAAAATACTTTAAAGATTAAAAACTTTCATTTTAGGACTGGGCACACCTTGGATTTCTAGGAAAATAACCTCTTGCTCTTAACAGCTAATTGATTTTTCTTCCAAACCTAGCCTAACCCATCTTGGTAACATCAATAACTCCTTGGAGAATTTCCTCAGGACCATAATACCATTTTTTGTAGATGCAACCTTAGGTATTATTTAATTTATTACTTAGTTATTAATGAATAAATCACTGGAAAAGTTCATTTCAAACTAAAAGTTTTAGCTCAAAAGTTAATTTGTATTTTGGATAACACAAAAATACCACTAGGTCTTGCCTAGAAGTTGCCTGTGTTCCCTCAGCAATCATGGTGACACCTGCAGAGAGATAAACAGAGGCAAAAGTGGGAAGCTGGATAAGCTGGCACACGCTTATAATCCCAGAACTTGGGCCGGGGAGATGGCGCAGTACAATAAACACTGACCTGGCAAGCATAAGGGCCTGAGTTCAATCCCAGCTTCCAAAACAAAAGAAAATCCTAGAACTCTTGGAGACAGATACAGAGGATCTTGAGTTTAAGCCCAATCTTACAATTTTCTGACTTTGTGAGATGCTTTCTCAAAATTAAAATAAAAAGTTCAGTTTCCATTGTGGGCAAGAGGCTAGGAAATTTTATTATGCTGATGAGGTAAAGAGGCTCCTCCATTGTTGAAAAGAACATAGCATCTTGCTTGATTTTGAGCTGTTTCTTTTTTTCTTTTCTTTTCTTTTTTTTTTTTTTTTTTTTTTTTTTGCGGAACCAGGGATTGAACTCAGGCTCCTGTGCTTGCCAGGCAAGTGCTTATTCTACTGAGCCATCTTTCTGGCACCTAGATCTAGGTTTCTGCAGTTTTCAAAAAACCTCATTGCTATACTAAGTAGAAGGAAAAGTGATAGTAATATTGCATAACATATTCAAAGCTAATTCTAAGTATTTCTAGTCTGCCTGGACATTTGAGTTTTGGTGGTCTTGAACCTTCCGCATCTGGAGACCTCTGATTAACTCTTTTCTGTATCAGTGAGCTAAGGTTCTAGCTTCCTATTAGAGTGCATAAAAACACTCAGTGAAGACACAGAACTGTATCTTTAGAGATAAGAAAATGATATTAATATTTAAAGTCAGCAAGAAAACCACAGACACACATACTAATCTGAATAACAAGCTATCAGTGCTCTGAAGTCCTGCTCGGGCTTTGGAGGCTCATCGACTGCATCTCCATTTCAGGTGGATTTTGCCTCTGTCTGACCACCTAATATATCCCAGTCACTGGGCTTTAAATTCCAGCAATATGTAGCATTGACACTTCACTGTTTCACTAAATAAACATTTTAAAACTTCCATATGTGATATTCATTATGTAGACAGATACAGAGGATCTTGAGTTTGAGCCCAATCTTACAATTTTCTGTTTTAAAGTAATGTTTTAATTGCTAAATCTGGCAAACATTTATAAACAGAGAACAAATGGTTTCCTTTCCAGGGAAAAACAGAAACTAAATTATATTCTTGTTTTCAAAGTTTTATATGGCATCAAATTCCTCTTTACCTAATGTATAATACAGTGATATACTATTTACAGAATTACACAAACATCACCACTAATTCTAGAAATATTTAAATTCCTGGCCCCTACCCTATATTCTACTTTATTTCTTTTCATTGATAAGCAATAATCTGTTATATAGAGATACAACGGGTGATCAACACAGAGGGTGAATATTTAAAATTTGAAAGATTATTGCAATAAAACACCCATTGCCATTAATCCTCTCAAAGTACTTCTTCTTGCTTCAGCTGAACTTATCCTTCCATTCTTGTCACTTTCTGAAGCAATTCTGGAGCTCCTCTTTCTGAAGGTCTTATCATTCCACCAAGTGTGATAAAAATTTCATAAAACTTTTTTTATGAGCTGGCTCCAGTCACTGTCCCAAGGAACAGCAGAAATCCTCACTACCTTCCAAAAATGAACAAACAGCTAAATGGGTCTGAATCGCCCAGCAGTGAGCAGGTAGAATAAAGCTCCATGGTCAAGACCAACACACAAGACTTGGCCAGCTGCGAGGAGTTGGTGAGACCAAGTGCCTCTGTGGAGGCCACCCGAGCTTCCCCTCAGAGAGGTGCTTCGGGTGATCCCTGCTGGGTTGGCTTTTTTTCCCTCTGGGTCACTGCTCAAGCATCTCCTGAGAGGGTTCTTTCCTCTGTCCTCTGTCAAATACCACCGTTGACTGCACTTCACTCACAACAAAACGTTTTGCCTATTTGTACCTCCTGTTCATAGCAAGAGTAACCTGATTGTATTGAGTGATGTGTGTTAAGTTACTGCCTGTAGATTTCATCATTGACAGAAATAGCAGGACTGACGCCAGCAGCTAGTATGCACAGAGGATGTTTCACAGTGGCCAAAGCTATGCACACAGGCACAGGCAATAACATTTTCTCAATTTTCAGTCTTGTGGGATTTTTAAAATGTTATTTTTTATGATAAACCTGAGAGTTGGAGGGCAATCATCTTAATTTCAGAGGTTCTCCATAATGCATTTCCTAGTACAGGACATTTTTCCATTCTTTATTGTCTCAAACTCTGAGACAAAGACAGTACTTTGGCATGTGAGTTAGAACTGTCACATATTTTCTCAAGTAAGGGAATGTCCTGTCTCACTGCAGTAGTCACAGGAAGAGTGCTGCAGGATCTGCTGTCACACGTGAAGGAGTGCAGAGGAGAGTTCTGTTTCCCCTAACCAAGCCTGGTGTTTGATACATTAGTTTGCCTTCTTTGCCACCAGACAAAAGCCACTAGGAATGGAAGGAAGCAGTGTGGCTGTGGTGACTGGCTGTTTCCACAGAGCCACTGAAGTGCAGTACAGAATTTCTATCAAGAAAGGACCTACAGTCAACAAGGTTCTGCCACTAATTAATTCTGTGACTCCTTGGAGCCTCAGCTTCTCTTCCTGGAGCAGATGGTGACAGTTTGTTCTTCTCATCTCCTAGAATCACAGCAAAGATCAAATAATACAGAGCACATGACAGCTCTTTAAGATCAGCAAAGCAATCTGTAATTCTTGAGTTGAGAGAAATGGCTCATGTTAATATCAAAGTTTACTTTGCTGCTTTAAGATAATAACATACACAACACCACAAAAAAAATTAATTGGTTCAATGACTATGAATTTACTATTCCAGACGGATTTATAGTAGGTCACAAAAATAACTGACCATTTTAGGTAAAGATAAACATTTATGGCTCATAAAATTAACAGCAACCTGAAGAATGTTGTATGGAAAAAGGATAGGAATGAAGAGAACTACTCAGAATTCACACCTGGCTCATGTCCTGTGTTCCTGTGAGGATCACTACCTCCAGAAGCACCCATGTGACCATGACATCTGTTCAAGATGTTCGGCTTCTGGACAGATCCCCAGATAATATCTAGTGAGAACTACACTGAAATGAAGATCAAGATTCTAGTGAAGCAAAGGACATGCTACCAGGATTAGCAATTGTTAGTGCTTGAGAAATACAATATGACTTCCTGTAGATTAAATGTGACAGAAATTTACAAATGAAGAACATAAAACTGCTACTTGTTCAGTAATGTTACCCAATTTATAATTTTATGTTGACAATAATTCTTTTAAAGTGTCTTCCAAAAGCTTGGGGTTGTCCAGAACCTTCTCCTTTTAGATAAGTAACCCACGAAGACAACAACATGCAATGTATCAGTTATTGTTACTGTCCTACTAAGCTGTTTTGAAACTGTCTCATTGCTACTTCTTTCTCAATAAAATTAATATAAAAATACATAAGTAACCCTGTACAGATCCATGCAGGGCTCTCAAAGGTTAATAACTGACCTTTCTTTTTTTAACCATACTCAATATCTTATAGAAGCCTTTCTGTCTTCCAGCATACAAACTCTAAAAATGTTCAGAATATATAAAAGTACATCCAGAATGCAGCATTCTCATGTGTATTCATAAGTGATACACAAATAATCAAAATTTGACTTTAAGTTCTTGCCTGGAACATAATTTCCCAAATTTGTTGTTCATTACAGTTAGTTTGGCATTCAAGTAGAGTTATTTCTGTTCAACAAATAAATATTGTAGATGGATTCTCTTGGGATCTGTGAAGAATGGGAAGAAGGACATGGGCAAAAGCATAGATTTTATGTGGAAAATATTTTTCCTTACTGAGGCTTCTGTATTTGCTTAAAAGGTTTTACTATTTTAAAATTTTATCATATCAGCAACTCTTAATTATGTATGGCACTTAGTAGCTACAGCTGCTCTAGCAACCTTATCTTTAGTGAACTATTTTATGATCTTTTACCTGAAAACGTCATCATGTTTTCTTTTATTTCTTGCCTTTATGCAAAGCAAATCCCATTAAAACCTGATTAGGCGACCCATTTGCTGATTTCTCCAACCAGCCTTTTAGAATGGTATAAGAACCTCTATATTTTAGGTAAAACATCAGAATAGACTTGTCCCTCTGTCCCACAAACATCCCTTGTGTACCTTACCTTACTTGTGTACCTTACCTTGTGTGGGAACTGTTCTAGGTGCCCACAGTGAATTATTCTATCCAGAAAAAACCACCAAGTTCCTATTCTCACAAAAGCTACCTGGCTGCAAAAGGCCAAGGTAACTAACTAGTGGTCAGAGGAGGCAGGAGGCAGCAGCCCAGGCTATGGTGATAATTAAACAGCAGAGTTTCTGGGGGGAGGGTTTAGGGTGAAGGGCATGAAGTGGATCCTGGAGGACGGAATCACAGGAGGGACAACCCACGCAAGGTCTGAGCTGACATTTCTGAGTGGCAGCAAGTGTGGCATTCTCAAAGACCAGAACGAGAAGAATATGGGAGGGGAAAGGAAAAGGGGAGTACACGACCATCAGAGGGCTTCTTGGGGGAGATGGGTATGCAAACTCGCGTCAGTTCGGGTAAGCCAGGAAAGCCTTACATTTTTATTCTGAGTAACCAACAAGGATTTTAAGTAAAACAACAAGATGAAATACTCCACTTTTTAAAAGTACTCTTCTGGCTACAGAAGGAATTGATGATGATGCCGAGCATGAAGGCAAAGGCGTAAGAGGCCGCCACAGTTAGCAGAGTGGGAGGCCAGCTGGCTCCCCCATCGCAGGGAGTGAAGGAAAGGAGACGGTTCTCTTGTGCGTTCTGCAGGTAAAGCAAGGACTTTGCTAGTGGGATGGGATTGAGAGATAGGAGATTAGGACGTGAAGGGAGATTTAGAAAGAATTGCGATGGACAGAAGAGGAAAAGACAGCAAGAGTGTGGAGGATGTGGGAGGACGTGGATCTATGTGTTATCATAGAAGCTGAGCCAGATAGAAAATGTCTGAAAAAGTGGAAGTGTGAGCTGAGAGATGACCTATGGTGTTTAGGTAACAAAAAGAGTGAACATTGTATTTGCTAATGTGGAAGAAAGTCAGGGAGAAATGCAATTGAAGTGGGCAGAAGAGACGAAAATGAATACAGACACCTCTTAAGAGATTTTGCTGTGAAGAGACGAGTTTAAGGTCAGGATATTCAATGCCACTCTTGCTTTATGATCAGTGATACTGAGCCAAATTTGATCCTCTTGAGAATAAATGCGAGGATAGAAACTATGTGAAGGAAACTGATAGACAAATTGTAGGAACTGTAGTCTGATTGCAAAAGGACACTGGATTTACTAAATACCCCAGGTGTCACCTCCAAGGGAAACAGATACATGCTGTCCATTGCAATGGGGGCAAAATAGAAGATAGGACCCCGGGAGCAAGGAAATAGTACTTTAAGTTGGGATAGACATTGCCAATTGATTTAAATGATATATGTGCGAAAGAAATGTTGAAATTACATCAAAGGATGGGCATAGCAATCTTACAGTGATCTGAGAGGGTGGAACACATGAGGTGCAGGAAAGTTAAGGTTATAGAGAAATCTCATTTATGGAAGGAATTGAGCATTTTAATTGTATAAATTAGCTCTATTGGGCACAGTTTCTTCTTGCCATGGTGGGTAGTTGCAAAGCAGAAATAAAAGTGAGTTCTTCTGAAGTTGGCTTGCTTCCATGCCCAAGAGAATCTGAATACAGATGAAGGAGACAGAAAACACAAGTATTTATTGATGATCTGCTATGCGATGGTTCTTTTGTTCTTAGAGCAGTCCAAGGAGCTTCTGCTATCCACTTTTTAAGTCCATGCATAGCAAAGTTAAAGAATGAACAAAGGTTATAGAATTAGAAAATGGCACCATCTTGGCAGTACAAATATCAGTTTACCGAGTACCATGTTCATTTTATTAATCATCACATTAGTCTTCCTTCAAGAAGACCTTCAAACATTTAGCATTTGGCTAGACTTTGGGGGAAAAAAAGATGGAGGAATACTGTGTGAGATGATTTCATCCTAGACAACTAGGAAAATCATACTTTTAAATACAGACAGGGGTTGCTGTGTTGGAAGCAGTACGAACTGTTTTCAGTGCAAAGTATGTGATCTCAGTGCACCACTTTCATAACAATTCCAAATATAGTGAGCAGTAAAGGCTTGGGCTTCAGTGTTTCAGCGGATTGATACAAATCTAGTCTTCATGCAGAGATCAGCAGCAAGCCGCTGATCTTATCAGTCTCTCTGGTCCGGGTTTTGTCTAGATGTCTCCACAAAGCATTAAGAGATCATAGCATTTTTGTTTGTTTGTTTGGTTTTTGGCAGAACCAGGGATTGAACTCAGGTCCTTGCACTTGCCATGCAAGTGCTTATTCTATTGAGCCATCTCCCTGGCTCTGGTTATTTTTTGTTTTGTTTCGTTTTGTTTTTTAGGTAGCTGAATCCTTATATCCCAGTGCACTATTAGGTGTCCCATCAGCATTCAGTAAAGCCAGCTCTGACACCAGAAGACAGAAACACTGTTCTCCCTAGGCACAAAGAACTGAGTCCCACTGGAGGAGTCAGCATGTAAACAGAAGATAACAGCAGAAGGTGGTCGATGCCCGAACATGATACAGACTGCCCTACAGCTCTGTAGGGGGTCAGAAGGGACAGGGGACCTTTTAATCGAAGACTGCACAGGAGAAGGTCTGCCAGAGCAAGGGAGAAAACATCCCAGAAGGCAGAAAAACCACGTGAACAGCACGACTAATTCATGGTGCAAAACTGGGATTAAGGGTGGGTGAGTGCTGGATCTGTCCACTACTTGGATGTCCCTGCCCTAATCCTGGCAGACTGGGCACACCATAAGGAACAATACAAGGCTTGTCCCTCCCTCTCATTGCTTTGGCTGTTTTCTGTCACCATGAATGTTTGCCCCTCTGCCATGCTTCCCTGCCTTGGAGCCTGCTGATTATGAACTGAAACCTCTACAAACCTTTCCCCCTTTTAACTCTGGGTGTTGGGTATTTCATCTCAACAACAAGAAAAGTAGCCAAGACATCTTCCAATGATACCTTCATGAGTGAGTGAGTAATCAGCTAAGGAAAAAGAAGATTTCACTCAAAAGTCAGAATTCCTGACATCTCTTTCAAAAACACTTCAAAGATCTCATGAGATCCATATTCCCGATTAACAGCTTTAGTGGAACTGAGCAACAGTGGGCTGTGGTGGTGCCTTTGCAGTCTGCTGCAGGGCTCTAAGCTGGACTCTGCACTGCAACAACAGCTCCTGCTCAGCTCCTGTAAGAAACTGAACTTACAGCCCAGTGCAGGTATCAGTGATTTGTCACTGAAGTGAGTTGAGCTGCTTCTGGATGCTATGCGAGGTGCTATTCACATAGAAAGCAGGTGAACAGGTGATGCAGTCTTCAGCATTAGAGATGGACACTCTGCAGAGTAGGTGCAGTCAGGAATGTTCTGACTGATGGTGAAGGAGCCGTGCTGTGGAGAAAAGGGGAGTCCTTGCTGAAGGGTGTCCAGGCAGCTGAAGTCTGAGGATGAGGGATGGCAGGAACAGAGTCTCTGGGGTGCAAGTGGAGCGTCTTTAAGGAGAAATATATAGTGGAAGAGAGAATGAAGCTGGAAAAATTATGTGAGAAAATGGGCAGTTTTGAGTTTTATCCTGAAATCTGTGGAAGTTGACTTTAAAAAATCTACCTTAGAAGAGTAAGATTTGATATGCATTTTTAGAAAGAAAGTTTGAGCTTCACTGAGACTACGTGATAGAATGGTCAACCCAAAGGCAAGGCCAGGTATGTAGAGCTCGAAGCATCTGCAAAAGTTAGTGACAACCAGACCCAGGCTGATGGTCTTGAGGATGAAAAAAAGGACACCTGTTCGGCATTTCCAAGGCAAATTTACATCATTTAAATATCTATTTGATGTCAGAAGAACAAAATGGGGTTCCAGTGACTCCCAAGTTTCTGCTAGAAGATATCAAAGCAAGACAAGAGAGCAGAGAATCCACGGACATAGAGCCCTGATCGGGAGAGCTGGAAAGGAACCGGCCTGGAAAGTGGGCGTGGCATGCATGTGGTACATGCAGGGAATGATTTTCCCAGGCTGCAACTGGCTACACCATGCATTAGCAAGATCTTCCAGAATAACATACAGACTAGAAATGTACTTGGTGGGCTTTGGATTTAGAAATAAAATTCATAGGCATTGTAGCATAGACATTTTAACATTCGGGGAAAATTAAGCTTATAGAAAACTACATTTAAATGATACAAGGGCTGGGGAGATGGCTCAGTGGAATAGATGCTTCCCTGGCAAGCACAAGGGCCTGAGTTCAATGCATGGTTCCACCAAAAACAAACAAACATTTAAATGATGCAAATTTTAAATATTAATCATAAGCTAATATTGTGTTCATAGAAATACACATTATTAATGTCAGCACTGCAAAATTTTTGTTGTAAATATGTTAGGAAGATGAGATCAAGCAGACTGATGGTATTCATGGCTCTGAAATCTTGTGCAAATACCAACAGTCATAATATGAAATGGACAATTTCTGCTGTTGGTAAAACAAGTACACATATAGATACATTCTTTAAAAATAAAGAGAAAAATAGCTAAAAGTAAGTAACTGTCTCTGGACATAAAATTAAGCATAAATATAATATGAAAATAAGTTAATTTTGAAAATAATTGAACCGGAAGAGGATAAACGCTAAGGGTTACACCTTGGTAGGTCCACCCAAATCTGACCACACGGTGGTATTTGTGAACATTTGTTCCAAGTCCTAGTGAAGCTACCTGGGGTGGTGATTCAGCACTGTGCGTGCGCTACACCTTTCCATGTGGGCCCCTAGCTAACGGTTTTCTGAGATAGAAGCACGAGTGCTATAGGAGCAAATATAAACTCAGAATTGTGAAAAAGAATTAATTACACTTACCCCAATTTTGTTGATAGACACTGACAGAAAAGATTAAGAGTCCCTGGGCGAGACCTCAGAGTTAATGCAGATTCAGCCTCTCACATACTGAAAGCTTGTGGGAAACAAGAGAAAGAAAGAATGTGAACAGTGAACCATGTACGCCTTGCCCGCTAGCTCACGTTATTAAATTTCAAAGTCACTCTAGAGTCCAAAAAAGCCTGCAACTGCAGGGACAAAGGGTATCTGGAAGATAAGCACGGAGCATAGCACAGGAGAGCCCTAGAACTTAGGTCTGGATCTGGAATCCCAGCATAAAGAAGGTTCTGGACTGTGAGTTCTCCTCTGTGACAGGGACACGGCACTGTCCCGTCTGGCTCTCACTTTTGTCCTCTGTTGAGGCTATAACGATTCATCAGTGTTATTCTAGACTAAGGCACATGGTGGATCTGAAGCATAAGTGGAGCACAGACCGGACCTGGAGTGAATGCTGGTGACCGTTAGGAATGTGGGAAGTGTCCTCTGGAATGTGGGAAGTTGACTTTTTCATATACATGAAGAAATGAGAGTCCTACATTGCAGAGAAGTTTTCTTCTTTTCCAAATTGTTTCAAAATGAGGTGAAATTTTTTTCATGTATTCTTTCTTCCAAAGTTAGATGGAAATTAAATTTTAATAAATCCCTAGGCTTATCTGTCTTTTTAGGCAAGGAGACGGTTGTTTCCTCAGTGAACCTGAAGCATCAGAGTTAAATTTGGAGCAGCCGGAGATTATAGGAAATGCCAGTATTCTCCCTCTTGAGAACTATTTTGCAGCTTCCTGTTTTTCTAGTAACAACATAGCCTGGCTTGTTAGATACTCATTTTGCTCTGCGCCGTGTGTGCTCTGTGTGCCTGCAGATGTGATGTGTATTGCCCGAGGACTTAGGTTTTCTATTTTCTTTTAACTGTATGTGAGTGAATTAAAACTTTGTTTCCTTTTGGTGATGGCAGTAAAGGTTAATTATGTTGAATATCATCCCCATGGCCCTTAATGGAGTCTATTCAGTGCATCAGAGGCCTTTGATTGGAACAGAGGTTCTTCTTTGTTCTAAACCATTAAGAGTTGCCTACATAAAAGCTTGTAAAATACACGCACGCATAAATTTACTCATTAGCATTAATAATGGCTGCTCCAGGGGCTGCCAGTGAAGCTGTACATTGGCTGCAGAGCAGCTCCTCAGGCTGTGGAGCAAGGCCAGGGCTGGCACTGCCCAGAGCGAGGGGGACCGAGGGACCGAGCTGGAGTCTCTGCCAAGAAGTCTCATGAACCAGGACTGGAGCAGTCTGAGGAGGGACGCTGCCATTGTCAGATCCTGCTTTCTGCAGGTTAGTAGATTCCCACGTGTGCTGCCACGTTCCCGGCTCTATACTGAAGACCCACACAGCTGTTGCGCCTGCCCAGGAGTTTTTCTGCCTGCAGGCTGATCCATGCTTTCTGAACGTCCTGGACCATCAACACTCGAGAAGTCTGTTCCTCCCTTGAAGTGCGCCTCTTGTTCTCTCTGTCTCAGTTGAGTTGACCCGGTCACAACAAGCCATTGTCCTTTACTCTCCCAACCTGCTCATCTTCCAGGTCAAGTCCTTGGCCACGCACTTGTCCATCTTGCCACCAAAATACTTCTTCTTTTCTGAACAACTCAGTCAGTTTTTGACAATGGTTGCCCTTGGAGTGGTGACTCCGGCTTCCACGCCTGGCTGTCTGCTGGTAGAAGTCATGTGCTGCTGACAGTTTTGCAGGCCTCCGTAAATATCTAAGTCTCATCTCTCCTCCACACCCTACCACACACACTCGAGCTGTCCTCCTCATGCTTTGGCCCAGGGGAGGAGTCTCTTCATCAATGGCTCTGTAACCACTTTCCCCCTCACTTCTCTGCACACACAACCTAGAGTTGATACATTGCCAATAGAAATATGGCCAGGCCACAGTCTAAACTGAAACAACTCCCTGCCTCTTCCATACCTTTAGGAAAAGCTCTATACCTCGACATAAATTTTTTCTTTAGATTTCATATTTAAGTGAGATGACACAATTTTTTTCTGTTTCTGGCTTATTTCACACACTTCGTGTGATAACCTCCAGGCACATCCATATTGTAGCAAATGCAAAAATCTCATTATTTTTTAGGGCTAAATTATCTATCTATCTATCTATCTATCTATCCATCCATCCATCCATCCATCCATCCCTCCATCCAGCTAATTTGTTTATTCATTTTTCCATTGACAGATGCTTAGGTTCACCCTATCTTAGGAATTATCAATGCTAGTGCAGTGAACATGACTACAGAATCCACATGAATATTAAAATGAGGTCTCTGTTGCCTGGCTCCTTGCCTATGCCTTGACAGTAGCACCCCTCCAGCAGCCTCCCTGCCTGTAGCCCACGCTGCTTCCACAGCTGCATCCACTCCTCTGTGGTTCTGCTCGTGTGTCACTCCCTCCCAAGCCTGCATTCTTCATGTGCCAGCCCGCTTCATCCTTCCAAGCATCTGTGCGGCCATATGTGCAGTTCTGCAGTTGTCCTCACAGAACACGTGGTGGTTCTCCACATAATGCATATATATATGAGATCTTCACCCCATTGCAAGGAAACAAGGATACGGCGAAACATGTTGTGTGTCTGCCTCCTCCACTAGAATACAGAACCTTGTCTACATAAGGCTGGTTTGAATGAGAACTAGCACTGTTTTAGTCCAAAACTATAGTCTCATCATATGTTTCTTACACAAATAATATAATTTTGTAAAAGTGGATTATGGAAATGTGTATACAAGATTACATGAAAAGCCAGCTTAACATTTTATATGGAAATTCATGTTTCCCTGCATCGGCAGGAGGTCTTCCTGGCAGAAGGTCATGGCTAGGTCACAAACCCATTGGATTTTAAGTGAGAAACAGCCTATCAAGATGAACTTCACTCAACAAAAAATAGTTATACTTAAAGCTCAGACTCAGGTCTTTTTGATTCCAAAGTCTTACCACTGTGGCAGAAGTAGCTCTTTCATAAGGCAGCATCTCTGTGTGTCCCTAACCTGGCAACAGCTGGCCAGCCAAGTTGGAACATCTGGATCAGGCAAAGGAAGGCAGAAAGCTGCAGCAGCCTGCGCCAGTGTGAAGTCTGCACCGCACAGCATTAGCACAGCTCTCCGTACTTCACGCTGCCTATTGCTTAGGGTAAAAGCAACATTTACAAGAACACATTCAGTTAATCAAAACATTACTAACTTAAGTACTTAGGCATAACAAAAAACTCCTGAATTATACACATGTATGCACACACACACACACACACACAAACACACACACACACACACACACATGTTTGATAAAGACACTAGAAATCAACGTCAAATATCTAGGAGCAATTAAGCTGGTCAAAATTAAGAATAAACATGTATTTGCTTGCCCTGGCAAGTGCAAGGGCCTGAGTTCAATCCCTACTTCCTCAAAAAAAAAAAGGGGGAGGGGCAGCCAAATAGCTCAGTGGATTAAAGTGCCTACAAGCAGGTGCAGGAGGGTTTAATCCCTGGACCTGCCATGCAGGCCCTGTCCTCAGGGAGCACTGACAGCAATAGAGACTGGGTATGGTGACGCACCTGTGATCCCAGCTCTTAGAAGGCTGTAAAGAGGCAGATCACTCTGAGTCCCATCTAGTAGCGAGACTCTGAGCACCCTGTGACCTTTCCCTAAAATACAATAAATAAATGAATAAATATGTACTTTTCTAGTCAGTTATCTCTTTCTCTTGCTCTCTCTCCCTCCCTCCCTCTCTCTTTCCTTCCCACCCCCTCTTTCTCTCTGTCTCTCTTTCCTGTCTCTGTCTCTCTCTTCTCTCTGTGTCTCTCTGTGTCTATTTATCTCTGTCTCTCTCTCTGTCTCTTTATCTTTCAGTTTCTCTCTCTCTCTCTCTCCTTCCTTCTATTCATGCTTCCAAATTTTGGTTTTGGTTCTTTCTACATGGGATTAGCTTGTATACCTATCAGACTTAGTCATGGCTATGTACCTAAGTAATGCTTTCATTGTAAACTTTAAGTGTGAATTATTATTGAATAGAACAGGTACAGCACAAGCATAGCACAAACTCAGCATTGTACTTTTCTTAGATATTCCAACACCAGCTGTTATTTCAGACACATTCTCTTCCTTCTAAGACAACAACAAATGCTAAAATAACCGAGCTGTTCCAAAGGGAAAAACAGATCAACAGCGTCTTTGTGCAAATTGTTGCTGAAAAGAACTGTATTTTTAAAACAACAGCAGTGTGTTGCTGTTTTCTTTGATAAAATCCCTGGTATTAAATTTTATACCATTATCTTTGTTGTTTATTTTTCTTTTCTTTAAAATAAACAAAGAAAGATAAACTTGGAGTTCATGCACAAATTCATTCAACTTGAGAAATAATGTTAAATAAGTCAGATACACATTAAATTTTGCATCTTTTCTCTTACATAAAAACATCTCAAAATATGTTCCACTCATGATTGGTGCAGGTAAAGAAAGAGAAAAAATATAAGGTGGACAAATAGGAAGTGGGGAAAAGTTCAAATAATTCCCATAAAGCCCTGTTCCAAAATTTATGTTTCAAAGTTATTTCAGTATGTATGCAAATTTGTTTCATTTATACCACTAGATCTCTTAGTTCACTGCAAAGAAATTTTTGTGCTATTTGTTGTTTGAAAGAGAAACAACTTTTTTATGGCTCATGCTCTGAATAGCATTTTGCCCATTCTTTGAAGATTACAGTATATGGTGCCCATTAGCATTTCCTATTCCCTAATTATTTTCTTAATTTTATTGAAGAACAAGTAGCAGTGAAACAGTTTCAAATCAAATTAGTAGGACAGATTCAACAATTAATGCATTGCGCATTGTTTTCGTAGTGGCTTTTTGTTGCACAAGGTGCATACATGATACTCTATCTACAAATACTATTAGAGCAGATGTCCCTAATCAATGAATTGAGAGCAGGTAGCTGTATATACCCATCTTTTTTTAAGGCTGAATTATAGTACAGTTTCAATAATTAATACTATTTACACTGTTATCTTCCTAGTGATTATACATAGTACAAGAAGCAGACAGAATATCCTGTCCAAACATCATTAGTGCAAATCTTTCTTCTCATAGAATTATGCAAAAGTACTGCATATTTATCCTAACTGTATTGTTTATACAAACACAGAATGGTTCTTCCTTTGTGTCCCCTTTTTTTTGTTTAGTCCTGTCAAAGATGGGTGTTCTATTGTCATTCAATTATTATAGGTGCTTGAATTCAGTGAAACAATCCAACATAGTCCAGCGGTCCACAATAATAGTGGGTTGTCCAAAGAAGTTGTTGACTAGAGCCATTTACAGCTCAGCTTACTATTATGGCCTTATTTTATATACCTCATTTTATACTTTTCTACTGGGTGGTTAAGACTGAGATAAATCAAGACCTATA
Source organism: Ctenomys sociabilis (assembly GCA_004027165.1). Lineage (NCBI taxonomy): Eukaryota > Metazoa > Chordata > Mammalia > Rodentia > Ctenomyidae > Ctenomys > Ctenomys sociabilis. The sequence goes on along the minus strand of PVKA01000534.1, from coordinate 100,858 downwards.
TAACAAAAAACATGACTTTTGTATCAGATAAGGTCAGTCAGGTACTCTCAGACTTTATCCTGCAACCCTGTACCGCAGTTTGTAGATCCTTTGTCAGTGTCAGCCGTGTGGATGAGTCACAGCCATTGCTTGACCAGTTTGGTCTCTGTGAAAGGCTGAGAGAAAGTTTTCTCTCTATGTGACTCTCCTTATGTACACTATAGATCATCACTCACATTCCTCTGTGGCCCATAATCTCCTTGATCAGAAAATTTGGGGCACAACTGAGTTCCCTGATGTTACACTACATGTTCTTGTTATGTCCTCAGTCTTCACGAACCTTGAAAGGCTAGGGCCAAAATGTTGGCTGACCTTGCAGCTCTTCCATTTCTCCAATTTTTTATCTGCAAACTTAGGTTGTTAACCATCCAGAAGAGAAGCTGATTAATACCCTCCAACATATGCAATACAGTTTTCCCTAACTGTCTGACTAAATTTTTTTAGTTGTTTTACCTTTCTATATGTATTTCTTGGTTTGATTTCTTATACTTGGGAGACTATACAATATTTGTACAAGTGTGTCTGGTTTATTTCACTTATGAGTATATGTTCAAGTGGCATCCACTTAAATATAAATGCTTCAAGTTTATAATTTTTTATAGCTGAGTAATACACCCTATTGCATAGAAATACCACATCTTTTTCATCCATTCCTCATGTCATGGGCATCTTGGATGTTTCCAAGATTTTGCCATCACACATTGTGCTGCCATAAACATAGGTGCACATATATCACTATGATATGATGTCTTCAGTTCCTCCGGGAAAATTCCAGTAAAGGGATAGCCGGCTTGAATGGGATTTCCAGTCCTAATTTTGTGAGGAGTCTCCACACTGATCTCCCTAATTATTTTCTATGAAAGTTTGTTTTTCACAGAAGAAAAGCATTTTTTCATGTTTTCTTTATTAATATCCACATATATCACATTAAAATTAAAACTTAAGTCTTTACTGATTTGAAATGAATAAATTGATAGATGCATAGACAACTCAAATTGAATAATTTAGGTATCTTTATTTTACATTTCCTGTTCAAATCAAAATCAAAAGCTAGAGCCAGGGACATAGCTCAGTGGCACAGCACCTGCCTGGCAATCATGAGGTCATGAGTACAATTCCTGATTTAAAGAAAAATCAAAAGCAAGAATAACTGGTGAAAAAAATCATTTTTATAATTAAAAAAACCACTGATTATTTAGTGCATTTTCCTGCTTTCTGCAGGAAGTGGAAGAGCTCTATTCTGTATCATCACCCTGTGCTAGAGACAACTGAAGGGCCAGGGAGATAGCTCAGTGGCGTAAACACCTGCTTGGCAAGCGCAACTTCCCAAGCTTTATCACCGGTACCATTAAAAAAAGAAAAGGAGAGAACTTTGCTTGTTCCCTTTTCCTTCAGCCTGGATCCCATCTGCTGCTGCACGCCCTTATCCAACCCTCATCTCCCACACCAGCCTTACACCTGCACACTCTGAGAGACCTGCAGCCCTGTTAGACCTTGGGTCCCTCCCACGTGGTCCATGCACTGCAGGTGTCCGCGTCTCGCCTGTGCACCCCTAATCCTGCTTATAGCTCTGCACGGAGGACCCCCTGTTCTTCAACCCAACACTTCCTGTCTACTTCCAGTCACAGGTACCACTTGTTTCTCAAAAACAAAAATGCAAATCATCCATCTCTCTGCTTATGAATATGGAAGCTGCAATAAATAACCAGTAATTTTTTTAATTGTGAAGGAGTTGGGTCAAACGGCTCAGATGCACAGAGATCCACCCATTCTGGTTCTCTAAATGAAGGGCCAAGGCTAGGCAGCTTTGTTTTGGAATAAAATGTACTTTACAAATTCCCCCTCTCTGCTTCAGTAGTTACATATAATCTGCTACACTGCTTTAAGTTGACTGTATACAGAGAAGGGGATTCTGTGTAATTTATCCTTAAATGCTGACACTGTGCCACTGAGAGGGTGGGATGGTCCAGGTGTGCTCACGATGCAAGCAGTCCAGGGGCAGGGGACATGAGAAGGGAAAGGAAAGGAAGGACATGGAGAGGAGGGAATGGAAGAGAGGGGAGGGAGCTAGGGAGGGAGGAAGAGAGGGACAGAGGGACAGAGGGAGAGAGGGAGAGAAGGAAGGAGGGAGAGAAGGAGGAAGGAACAGAGGGAGGGAGAGATGAGGGAAGGAGAAAGGGAGGAAGGGGAGGGGGTGAGGGAGAGAGAAAAAAGGAGGGAAGGATGGAGGAAAGGAATAACATTAGAATCTTACAGTTTCATCAAGTCCATATAGGGGGACCATTTTTTACTCTTGTATTTCTAAGAGTTGTATCTTTGCTAACTGCTGATGATTATTAACATTTGTATTAAACTAAAGATTTTAAAACATTTTATGGTAATGTGCACAAAATAATTATTTCTTTGTAATAGCCTGCACACAAACTGGGACGTGCCATAGCCTGGAAGTTTTGAAATGGGAAGGAAGGGAGAACTTCTAAGAACAGTAACCAGCTGGTCAGTGCTGCCAGCTCGTTAGTCAGTGACTCCCAGGTGACATCCTCGTGTGTAAACGTATGGCACCAGCAACTCCTCTTGTTCTGTATTTATGGTCATATATGAAACTTTTTCAGGAAAGTATTTTTCCTCTCGAAATTCACACCACTAATGTTTCTTTCCTGTGGAAGAAAGCCTAACAGCTTATTATATTTTTACAAGGAGCTGTATTTTACACTCAGTCATTTGTGTTCATGATTATTTTATACTACCCTTAATCTTGCCAGGCTGGGTATAAAAATGATAATAATAGTAGTGTAAAAGAGTTTGCACTTCCATTAGCGTTCTTGGGTTGGTGATGTTCTCTCATGTATATTCACAACTCCTTCATATTCCTTCAAGTCCTTGCTGTCAGTAGAGGCTCTCCGACTCTGAGGCTTCTTCCCTGCTTCACCTGGGACTGAGGATTCTGGCTCATGGATTCCCCTGGCCTCTTTTACTGTCCCTTCCTGGCAGCCACCAGCTGTTGTCAGTTGTCACCACTATCTTTCCAAAGCACAGCTTCGATGCTATAGAAGAGGAAACACCGGGGGCTCGATCCCCGGGTCTGCTATGCTGGCCCCACCCCCAGGGCCTGCTGAGACTGCCTTGAGACTGGACCTGGTGGCGCGCCTGTAATCCCAGCTCTTGGGAGGCTGTAACAGGGGAATCACTATGAGTCCAATCCAGTAGTGACACCCTGCACACCCTGTAGACCCTTCCCTAAAATGCAAAAGAAAAACAAAAAAGAAAAGGAAGCACCTTCCTGCGCAGGTAGATTTGAATTTGAGAATGTTGGCTCTGGCCCTTTCTAGCTGTAAGAGCTTAGGAATGCTGATTTTTCTCACCTGCAGAATAGGGCTACTGATGGCTTCTGTGCAACATTATTGCAAGAATTAAAGATCCTCCACCTTGATAGGGGCCTGCTATCATGTCCCTCCCCTGCCCTGCATAACAGTATTCATGACAATACCTTAACTGACCAAGAAAGCACAACACATTTGACATGGGATGACATGCTGCTGACACTTCAGGAGCAAGACAAGGCCAAGGTCTTCACAAAACATGAACATCCAGGTTTCAAAAGAGAAGGGACTGTTACAGCACAGTGGAGCATGTCCACCATGCCTGAGAGATGGGAAATGCTGAGCGTGGAGAAAGATAGGCGGCAGGTGGGGAGGAGAGCACCTGGAAGAGTGTCCCCTCCTGACCTGGGATTTGCAAAGCCAGGGCAGGGTGAGGATGGCAGGTACAGAAACCATAGAGTTGTGGTCACATGGGACAGCAAGGGGGAGGGGCAAGGGGCAAAGTTCCAGGAACAGGGCAATGGCAGGAAGAGGAGCTGGAGAGGCAGAGGCCCACAAGAGCCATGCTCATGCAGCTGGAGTTTTTCCTAGAGAACAGAGAAACATGGAAAATGATGAGCAGAAGATGGATGGCATCACGATTTTGCCTGTATAGAAGCAGCTTGTCATGACTTCTACCTATCGGTGGTTAACCTGGTTCACAGACCCAAGCCTAGATTTCATGACCTGATTGGCAAGTTCAGTGAAGCTAGAATAATGTGTAATGCATGTGTGTGTGTGTGTGTGTGTGTATGTGTGTGTGCGAGCGCACAGTGTGTGTGTGTGTGTGCGCGCGTGCGCATGTGCACACATGTGTGCTCATAACCCTGTCTCTGGAAATGTTTGTAATGGTGACTCAAATATTTCTTAAAATGATCTGCTAGATAGTTCCTTTAGCATAAAGCCCAAACTCTTAGCATCTTTCACTTTCTGAATAGAATTTTGGATCCCCCTCCACATGTAGAAAATCACCGTTTGCAGTTGTGTGCCAGTCCTGCTGGGCCTCGGGGAACACTTCCTAATCTGCCTTTTAGGAAGCTCCTGCTCTCTGCAAACCTGGTGGACTCTTCCTTCATTCTCTGGGTCCCTTTTGCATTTTTTTCTTCATTCTTCTCTTGCACAAGCACAAATCAACCGCAGAATTCTGGCGGCCCAGCTAGAATGATAGACAGACGAAAAAACAGACCACTGGACCAGAAATAGGATGTCCAGAAATGGAACTCCACTTGTGTGGAAATCACATGCACAGCAAACTTGCTTTTCAAATCAATGCAAAATTAATGGACTGGTTCTGAATGGCGCTGAAACAATGGACCATCTATGGGAGAGGAGAATGGGTCCTCGGATCATTCACAGAATCCTTCATTCACAAAATGCATCCAGATGGGTCAAGTGAAAATGCTGAAACTTTTGAAAGAAGCAGGATGATATCTGAGCAAGTGAAAACTGAGACACAAATTTACTATAAAAGATTCTTTATTAAAGGGTACCATAAATATTAAGAAATTGCCAATGTATTGTGAGAACTATTAAAGAATTAATACCCAAACTATGTGACAAATTCTATTTTAAAAAATGAAAAAGGAAAAGTGCTCAACTTTTTTACTAATTGGGGGAAAGTAGAAACTATTTTACAACTACAGATAGATTAGCACCAAAAAAATCAAATAGTCTATGAAGACCAAATTTTGAAGCAGTATGGGAAAATACACATTTCTATCCCTGTGGTTAAGAATTTAGATTATTATGAACATTTGAGAAAGCAATTTCTATTTCCTCATAAATTCAATCATCTGTGTGTCTACTCTGAGAAACTTTTCCTTGTGTGCACTAGGAGATATAAGAATATTAACATTTTGCATTACAGAAAAAATGGGGAGCTGGAGCCAGCGAGATAGCTCAGCGGACTAAGCCAGGCCAGTGTAGGACCTGCAGTTCAATGCCCGGCACCACGTGCCACACCAGCCCCATTCCTGGGCCAGCTGAGCTGGCCGTGGCATAATGGTGCATGCCTCTAATCCCAGCACTGGGGAGACTGAAAACAGGAGGATCCCCAGGAGTCTGAGCTGTATAGTGAGGTGCTACAGCAATCAAATACATTTTAAAGAAAAAAAAGGGGAAACAAAGAGGACCAATGGGGCAGATAACAAAGTTGTGTTATATAAACATCAACATGGTATAATGTTAATAGGATAATATTGAATAAAAAAGGAGTATTTAAAAGAAAGCCTAGAGTATTCTTCCGTTCACCTAAAGACAACACAGAATCAATGTTGTTGTTACTAGAGCCTTGATAAAACTCAAGACAAATAATAGCAACTAAGAAAACTAAAACTGAAGGAATGGATTGTCTGTCCATTGGGGATGGGTAGGAGACAGGAGGATAAAATTAGGAATAACATGGAGGTGCTTTCTTCTGGATTGAAAAACATGCATCTCTATTAATTTATCATAGTTTTAAGGGGATGGGGAGATGGATCAGTAGAATAAGCGCTTTCCTGGCAAGCACAAGGGCCTGAGTTCAATCCCCAGTTCTGCAAAAATAATAATAATAATAATTTTGAAGGAAAATCCAAATGGTGTGTCCTCTTCTAATTGTACATTTTGCTAGAAAATCACTTTAAAAGACAAAAAAAAATCACAAGATATAGACCATGACCAACAAAGGGCTTCACTGCCATACTTATTTCAGTATCTCTGGAATTACTCAGTGTCTTTGTTTTAACCCTCAAGGGTTGTCTGAGGAGCTCTTTTCTGTTTTTTTCCCCTTCTCTTCTATCTTCTTTTGCTTATCTCATTTCATTTTTCACTTAAGCTGCATGTTCAGCTCCTTCATTTTCAGCTTTTTTATCTTTTCTGATGTGAGCACTTAAGGTTACAAAAGTATTAAATTATTTTAGCTATATTCTATTATTTTAATATATAATGTTTGATTTACTTGTACCTTGTGATTTTTATTATGATTTGTTCTTTAATGCATGAGTTACTATATTTTCTTTTAAATATATGTAAATACCATTATCTGTTAAAGTGTATGACCCAATTACATTATTAGCCAACATGTGACTTGTTGCCTGGACACAGGACCAGACTCCCACAGCTTACAAGGAGGTGAGCTTTGACTCGGGTCACAGTTTCAGAAGTGTCAGTCTCTACTCAGCAGACTCAAACACAGAGTCAGTGTAGTGAATGGCCTAGGTAGAGGACAACTGCTTGCATCATGGGGGTCTGGAAGCAGAGAGAGAGAGGAAGAGCCAAGCAGGGAGATATATGGGTCCAGCTCCTGCCCCCACTGACCCATTTTTAACCAGATCCACATCCTAAAATCAAGTCCACTGTAGAAGCTCCATAAGACAATCACTTCACAAAAGCCCACCTGTGAGGATGTGAAGCCTTTGAAGGACAAGATCAACGATAGAGAGTCTTGTGGAGCACCAGTGATACAGACAGCCCGCAGTAGCACCTGTGCTGCAGGCTTCACCACCCCTGTCTGTCCCCTCATCCATAACACATAGTTATGGAGAAATCACATGTACAACAGGCTTGCTTTGTAAATTGAGTTTAATTTAAAAGAAAGCAATTGAGCTAACTACACAACTTATGAGATAGGAATGAAGTTAGCAATGAACGGCAAAGGAAACCATAGCACGTAACTGCTTTCATTGTGTCCCACAAACCCTGACACATCGTATATCCTTAAAGATTAGTTCTAGGAATTTTTAAATTCTCCTGATTTCTCCTTTGATCTTTTGATCATTAAAGAATGTATTACTCATTCTCAGTGTGTTTGTATAGTTTCTGTGCTTTCTTCTACTTCTTCTTCTTCTTTTTTTTTTTTTTTTTTTTTTTTTGCAGAACCAGGGATTGAACTCAGGCCCTTGCACTTGCCAGGCAAGCGCTTATACTACTGAGCCATCTCCCTGGACTCTCTGTGCTTTCTTTTGCTAGTCATCTCTAATTTGGTCCCCATCTCATAAGTTGCATGAAATTAGTTCACTTTTTTATTCATTGAGCCTATGTTTTATAGCATAACTTAAAATATGCTCTATTTTAAAAATAGTTTTCTGGGCTGCTTTTGAAAAGAATATTTATTTTGCTGTTGTAGGGTAAAACATTGTAGATAGCTGTTGAATGCCTTTGAACTATACTATCATTAACTCCGTAAATTTTTGTCAACACTTTTCCCCAATTTGCCGAGTAGTGACAGTGGGACACTGTTGTTCCAGTTATGATTGTATTGGTAACATATCTGCCCTGTTCTGTCCAGGAGTACTTGTCCTGGAAAATTGAGTTCACTTTCAGGATATAACAGTATATATGTACAGCTGTTCTATTCTTGGTGAATTGTTTTTTCCAACATATAATAACTTTATATCTTCTAACCAACTTTGTCTGAAGTCAATGCAAGTACAGTTACTCTTCTTGGCTTTTGGATTCCTGAAGCATAGAATATCATTTTCTAGCATTTCCTTTCTGTTCATGTGTGTCCTGGTAAATGAGGCCTAACTCTTGAAGGCAACACATAGCTGGGTCTTGTTTTTCAATCAGTGCTACCAGCCCATATCTTTTAATTAGAAAATTAAGACCATTTGCGTGAAGTGTCATCATTGCAAGGTATGTACCAACTCCCGGCATTTTGTTCTTTTGCTGATGTTTAATTCACTTGTTTCTTGTTCATTTAATTACTCTTCCAGCTCCATCCTTTCTCTTGGCACCATACTGGGATCTTCAACATCACTATTTAGGAGTTCTTTAACTGTTTTCTGGAAGGCTTGCTTAGTGGACATGAATTTCTTTACTCTTCTCATGGAAGTTTTTTATTTATTCGTTGATTTTGAAGGATAACCTTGCAGCATATATTGATCTGTTTGGCAGTTAATATCTTTAAGGATCTGAAAATTTTCATTCCAATGCTTTCCATCCTTTATAAAGATGTTTTATTCCAATGTCAGCTGTTATTCTGATGAACTTGACCTTATAAATGATTTAATGCTTCTTTCTTTCTAACAGCTTTCAATAGTCTTTGTTCTGAGTTTCTGGCATTTTGACTATGATATGCTGTGGACAGGTAGTTGTCTGGTTGTGTTTTGTGCATAAATGCCTTCTTTACTAGACTGTCCATTTCATCTCCCTGATTTAGGCAATTCTCCACAGTAATTTCCTTTGCATGTTATTAGTCTGTACTTTGACACCCTTCTTAGGAGAAATGATTCTTAAATTTGTGATTTTAGAGTTATGTAGGAGTGCTTGGGAAAAATCTATTCATTACCTGTTATTCTTTTTTGTTATTACTGACTGAACGATCTATTGTATATGTTTGCCAAGTCTTCAAGTCTCGATACTCTTTCTTTGAATTATTTTGCCAAGTGCTAAGACATCCAGTTGCAGTTTTTATTTGACTCATTTCTATTTCATTTTTTTCATTACTTCCATTTGTTCACTGGAGCGATCTTTTATATCCTACATTGTCACCCTTAACTCATTCAGATGCTTATTTATATCTTCTATAAGCCCATTAAACATTTTATCCCTTTTTGTAAACTCCTTGTCTGGAATAGCATCCACTTTAGTATCCATGAGATCAACTTTGGGGAAGTTCAGAGTTTTTGTAGGTATCTTCTTGCCTTATTTTCTCATTGAATTCCTGACTCTGTGTCAAGGTTTGTGGATCAGATAGGAAGATTAATTCTTCCCCTGCCATGTGGAGTCTGTTTGCCCAGTGGCTTTCTTTTGGGGCTGTGACCAGAGTTGTGGCCACGTCTCCACCTGAGAGCCTGCTTGCAGCACATTCAAAATACTGAGCTCAGCCTGCATGCTGTTTTGAAGGGAAAGAGTTAACCACTGACCACATCAATAATTGTAAAGGTAACCATAGTTACATCACTTAACTAAGAACTTGCTCTAAGGGATGTACTAATTCTTAAAAAATAAACATGCAGTAGAGATCTTTGTTATTACCCTATCTCAGGAAAAGACAGCAATAGTCTTAATATTGACTAGACAAAAAAATTAAACCTTAATATTTAGATTAATTGTATATAATATATATGAAAATTTTCAATATATAGAAATATATGCCACATTGAGAATATGTAGAAGTATATATTTTTAGGAAAAGATGAAAGAGAAAAGCTGAGGGACACAGGTGTGTGGGAGGGGATGCACAGTAAGCAGGGATAAAGGAAGACAAATGGGAGAGAAGGGAGGAGTGGGAGAGTGCGTCTAGGGGCTGAACTAACAAAGTTAGGCATCTACAAAGCAGTCACGGATGTCAAAATATTCCGCCATAGGTCACTGAAGAAGAACAGAAAGCTATTCTCTACAGTAAGCCTCACAGTTACCTAAGGTATATAAGAAGACCACTGCTAATTATATGAACCAAGGTACAGAGAAGCAAAACAAAACTAAATAAGAGAGTTCAGTTGTCCTGCTGCGTGTGTGGGGATGAGTGTCTCAGAGTGGCTTGGGGCGTTGTGCTCAGACCTTCACTTTCAAGTCCTCCGGTCTTTTGGGGAGGGTGCCGTGCCGGCGTGTGCGAGTGCTTGCGTGCGTGTGTGCGTGCATGTGCCTGTGGCTCTCCGCAGCAGGTCCAGCCCGGGGCTTCCAAGCTCTTCCTACGCGGCTGCTGCAGCTGACTCCCCCCGCCTGCTCTCTCTGTCTTGCAGCTGTGTTGCTGTTTCCCAGACTCTTCAGCTGGAGAGTCCAGGGCATCCAGAGTCAGGAAGGACGTGGCCCCAGTTACCACCAAGCTGGAAGCCCAGGAATCAACCTTCTGATCGTCCCACTCCCGTCCCTTGGTTTTCCTAGCTCCACCACAGCTTACTCTGGTCTCTCTGTGGTCCTTAATTCCATGTCCCTGGCTGTCCCTTTTTTCTCTCTCCACCCTCAGTGCTTGGTGTTCTTAGCCCAGCTCCTGTTGTCCATGGGTCTCTCTGTCTCACTGTCTCCACAGTGTCCAGGTCCTGGGAAGCTTCCCATGGTCACTATTTCCTACTCTGAGCCCCACATCCCAGAAGAATTGCTCAGCCTGTCCTGAGGGTGGTGGTGTTTCTGCCAGACGCCCACCAGCAGCTGCTCCCTTGGGTTCTTCTCCTGGGGGACTTCATACTCTTGACATTACACTGCATTCTCCAGACCAGAGCTGCAGACAGTGCAAGGATCGTGTAGTGGTGCACCACTCGCTCCAACCAGATTTCATTGGTGTTTTTCTTTCCCACTGTTTGGATGGTTGGTCTACCACCATGCCATGCACTCCTTGGGTGCTGGTCAGGGTAACCTGTGCCTGCTATTTCTCAGTTCCATTGTGATGAACCTCATCCCTGAAGAGAAAAGGGCCCTTAATACCAGCATCTAGGACCACCTAAAAGAATAAAAAGATGTTACACAGATGGAGGGACCTTGAATGAGGCACAGATAATAGGCCCTTCCCTGTGTGCCCCTCAGCAATTTATTTATTATGCCGATTTATTTCACTGGATTTTACATTCCTATCTGTCTTGCTTTGGGGTCATGATGTTCTGTTCTATTTACTAAGGCTTTTCTCCATTTCTCATTCCATTTATTTGGCCTCTACTAATTAGGAAATAACTTTACTACTATGTCTTTAGTAGTTATCCTATAAATTTTAATGTACCTCTTTAATTTAACAAGCACATTTCACATAAATCTGAGTTAATCAGACACATTACTTTTGTCCCCAAATCAAGACAATCAGAGAATGTTTAAGCCTAATTGTTTCTCCTGTGAGATTCACTTTCTTGTCAGAAGTTTAGCTAAGAATTTTCTTAATCCAATAATTACTTTTTGTTTTATGCAGTCATTGTTTTTACCTTTAACCACATATTTTTTGTTTGTAGATATTATTTCTGTCCCTTTTTTGCTGTATAGATAGATCTCTTTTAGAACCATTTTTCTTCTTACCATATAAATATCTTTTGATAGCAACTTTAGTGACAGTCTCTTAGTAGTAAATTCAGTTTCTCTTTGAAATGTCATCATTTTTCTCCTTTTCTTAAATGATAATTGTGATATGATGTTACTTACTTTTAGTACTTTGGAGAAAACACCACATGAAGACAACTGTGTTGTTGAGAAGTCAGATCTTCTTGAAATTACATTTTATACTTCAGTTTTACTTTAAATGATACATAATATTGATACATATTAGTGGGCTGTACTGAGATCATTTCATGCATGTGTACAATGTTTAACAACCACATCAAGGTAATTAGCTTTTCCATCTACCCTAGCATTTATCCTTTTTATATATGATAGCATTCACATGTTGATAGTTATAGATAAATACATACAAATTGATCCTGCTCCATCCCACCCACCCCCGTCCAGCCCCTGAGACTGGCCAGAGACAGCGCGGCCAACTCCACCATCCTGCTCATGGATGACACAGACAAAGGAACTACAGAATAATGTACAAGACTACAAGATAAACCCTGAGAAGACTTCAATGACCACATAGGAAATATAAAGTTCATGTGTTGGTATATAAGTTTTGATCTACCTAGGTCTTAACCATCCAGCAGAAAAGTATAAAAGTATAAAAATGAAGTATGCATCATGAGCCCATAATATTAAGCTGAGCTGTAAATGGATATGGTCGACAATTTCTTTGAATAACTCCCTATGGTTGCAGAATGCTGGACTGTGTTGGATTGTGGTGTCGAGTTCAAGCACCTAAAGTAGTTGAATGTCAATGGAATGCCCACTTTTGACAGGTGTAGACAAAGGAAGGATTATAGAAAGAAAAAATCATGATGTGTGTGTATAGACAGTACAGTTGGGATAGATAACGCTGTGCTTCTACATAATTCTATGAGAGGCAAGATCTGCACTAATGGTGGTTGGACAGGATATTATGTCGGCTTTTAGTGCTATGGTCATCCACTAGGTAAATAATTATTGAATTTTTGATATAATTCAGCTATAAAAAAACCT